>JAHZNJ010000397.1:0-14247 GCA_027744475.1 Lepidocyrtus cf. sotoi NNG-2020
GAGAGGAATATTATCCTTATGCATGGTTACTTTGCTTCAACACCAACACTAAAAAATATATACATTTTTCTTCTGGTTTCCTTTCCTTGCACTGTATCATCACCAGAGCTTGTAAATTTGTAAACAGGAACCATTGTATTTAAAGGAATGAATAATGATATAAAAGAATGCTTACTGCTCCGACTTTTTAAGTGAGATTTGCTATCAACGCAACAACACCACCGTGAAAGCAGCTCTTTCCATTTTTCCATTCAGTTCTTTTGAGCTTTTCATTTCATTTCTTCAAGTTTTTTGTTGCTTTTGGTTTTTGGATAGAAAAAAGCAGGTTCTTTTTAAAGGTTACTTGTATTCCGCCTGGCGACTTTACGTTTTTGCATCTCTCACTTTCTTTAAAAATTTCAAAAGGAAAAAGAAAAGGTTTATGCTAGAGTAAATAAGTAAGTAGGTGCTGCTGCTGCTAGTGTTGTTTCCGTTGTGCACTTTTCTATAAATATAAATGTATTGTAGAAAGGAAAAAATTAGAGTTTGTCAGTCAGTTCAAAAAAGCTGATCTCACTCTCTCCTCGAGTTAAAAAATGAGTAGTAGGAGGAGAACTAAAACTAAAAAAAAAAAGAAATTTTTTTTCTATCTATAAGAAAGCTTATTTGTAGATAGATAGACAGAAAAAGAAACGAAAGCCAGGAGCTAGATATATATTTAATTTTGAAAGAAATCCTCCACTCACTTTCAATTACGTGAGGACTAACAACAATTATACACTGACATTAACATTTCCACCAACTTTCTTTTGTGCTGCGTTTTTTTCTCTAGTAGCAGTATCAACAACAACAGCATAGCCGCCTCTTTTCCCATCTATATCTGTCTTTCTCTTTCTCTCGTTTGCTTTCTTCTCTTTAGCCTTTTCTGTTTCAGAGAGTGTGAGTGGTGGTGGTAAAATATTATTATGCTGCACTACTTTCAACTTTTTCTTCTCTTGTTTTCTTTTCAAATAATAATAATGCTAATAATAATATAATATCATATCATCCATATCTGTTTGGTTCTTTTCCTGCTGCGTACTTTAAAAAATTGGACTGACTCAACAAGATTCAAAGTATGAATAAAAAAATGTTTAAAAAAAATGAAGAAAATAAGCCTACAAATAGAAATAGTAGTAGCGTAAGAGAATGCAAATTATATATCTCTCTGCTTTGCTAAGTATACCACCCTTCCTTCTTTCAAAACTAATTCCTTTGTTTGGAGTTACATTGGAACGGACTAGAATTAGAGAGACAGCTAAAGAGAGCAGGGTTATCATCATCATCATCAAGAGCAGCAGCATCCCACAATTTTTCAAATTAAAAGGAAAAATTCTAAATTCTTTTTTTCCTCTTTCTTTTCACATTATTTTCTTAAGAAAAATTTCCATGAAGTGGTTGGTTGAATAGGTTTCTTTGACTTCTGGCTGCTAACTAGCTATAAAAATAACAGCCTTTTTCTCCCAGTGCAAAATAATTTTTATAGAGTAGTGACTGTAAAAAACCGAATCTTTTACCTTTACTCTTTTACTCTTTTTCTTGATGATGATGAAGAAAGCATAGATTAAATGAAGAAAACTTTTGCGTTAAGTGACTAGCGTAAGTAGTGTTGAAGAATTGAAGTAAAGGCAAAGGTAAAAACATGTTTCTTCTTTGACTTCTTCCTCTTCTTTTATGAAATACTTTTATTTGGCGTTGTTACCGAGAAAATTAGCCTAAAAAGTTAAGGTTTAAAAAAAAGGAAGCTTATTTTTTCCGCATTATTTTGTTCCTAAATATTTTCTTTTCAATGATAAAGAATATCATTGAGTAGCAACCTCGTAATTTGTTTGGCTTTTCCTGTGCCCTTGAAATGCTCCAATCTGTAGTACTTTGTACTTTGTATTGTATCGTTTCTACTGGGAAGACATTTTCTCCTAATTTCATACTATTTGCCCTTTCTGCCTCCTCCACAAATGCTCAAATCACTCGATTTATTTCAAATATTAGAATCTACAAAAAAAGCAAGAGAGAAAGAGTGAGCATGTCACAAAAAATTCCTATCACATTGCAAATTGTCAGTGAAAAGAGGACTGCTTCTATTTTCCTTTTTACTAGATACTAGATTCCTCACCACCACCCTCAAAAACACATCTCTCACTACTTTCTCTTCTTTGATTGAGTTGAAAGGGAATATATAAGTAGAAGTCTTGACTTGACGAATTCCTTCATTCATGAGTTTCTCCTTGGAAGAAGAAGAAACGAGCGCTCAGAGAGAAGGAAAGAGAAAAGAAAGGTTGAAAAGAGTGGAGAAGAGAGTTTGTATCCAGTTTTGTTATCATCAGAACTAAAATTACTACGATATCATAGTAACATCTTCATCGCTTGTGCCATGGCATGGCGTGGCTGTTGCACTATATTACATACTACCCTCTCTACTTGAATTTCTCGTTCTTTGCTGTAAGAAAAGAAACTTGTAGTTTCTCTGATAGTAAATTTTTGTGCATCATCGTCACCACTCAAGTGTATCACCCGTAAACAAGCAAAAGGTGGTTGGATTTGGGGTACGAGCGAGCGACTGCCGACGACAACAAAACAAGACACGAAAAAATCACAGGTACACTTAAAAAATAGTTCTCCTGAATTATAAATTATGTCTGAGCCTAGACGTACTCCATTCATATTAAGAAATTTACAAAATTGCAACCGTAGCAAATTTTTTTCTTTCCTGTTCCTGCAAAATTACTTTTTTTAGAAAAAGCAAGAAAAAGAAAGAAGATGATGTTTGTTTAAGGTGGATATGAAATTGGTGATGTTGGGAGAAAAATTGCACTGTTGAAAGTTGAAGGTTGCAAATTTGAGAGGATTCTATTTATTTATTTATTTTTGTTCCATAATTTTATTTGTTCCTTGTTTATTGAGAAGTGTATTGTTTTTTTCTATTATTGTATTAGTGTGCTATTTTTACATGTATTCCCAAAAAAGACGAAGACGTCCCACATAAATAATAGCGTTCCTATAAATAGACCAGGTGCAGATTGAATTTGAGAGAAAGCAGGAAAAAAATGAGAACACAGTATATTAATACGGAAATAAAAGTCAGAAAGTCAAACTGTTTGTCTCTTTTTGTAATTATTCTTCTGTCAGGCAGGTGACGATTGGCGACGATTGACGACACGACAGTACTTTTGTAGTGGTTAAATGAATGAATTTGTGTGAATGTGTTTGAGTGAGTGAGCGTTTCCTTTGATGAAAGCACAGCAGCAGCAGCGTAATAATAAGTAATTCTTGCTTTCATCCTTTAACCGGAAAGTAGATGTGGCGAAGAAGGGAAATTGAAATACTAGTGTAATTTTATTTAGAGTGGTTGGTTAGTTGGTTGCAGAGGCAATAGGGAATATATTATAAAGTGTAGCGACGCGGCATAATAATCTATTATTGTATAAATGCCACACACACACACTCAAATTCAAACATCGAATAAATAAATATCTTTTTTGTGTTTCTTCGTCTCGTTATAATAATCCACTCAATACTACGCTCAGTAATGTTATGATTAATATTATAGAACAGAGAGAAAGGGAGGAAGAGAGAGAGAGAATGTGTCACCAGTATAATTTCCGGCCCATTATTACTCCCTATTTGTCCAAGAAGCCATAATATTTCCTTTGTTGTTTACTTACACGCGCTTTCTCTCTCCTCGTCGTATCCTTCTTTCTTTATTTTCCTTCCCTTTTCATTGTTACCACCACCACACCACACACACAACATGTCAAAATATCAGGGGAAGAAAAGCTAGCTCTTTCTTTCTGGCCTTCCTTTACATCCATAAAAGCAACAATAATGATGCTTAACAAAACAAACCTTTAATACTACTGCGAGGAGTCAAAACGCGTCAAAATGGAGTTATTAAGGCATGAATGCAACAGAGACAGTTTACTTTTGTTAATCTTGAATTCTTGACTCAAGTCGAGCATAAATTCTTACTACAGAATACGGTCGAGCAGCAAGAATCGTGTAAAGGTATGGTAGCAACGTAGTAGTAGAATAAAATAATGATATGTTTGCAAAATCAAAGAAGGAGAAAAGAAAATTTATGTTTAACTGTTGCTCCTCTCTTCATCCACCACCACATTTACACACACATTCATTTTCAACCACCACCACCACCGAAAAAGAAGAATAAGGTTTTTGTAAACACCACGGAGCGAGCGGAGAACCCCATATCCATATTACTATTGCTTGCTAGACCACACAGTACATATAAGCTATGTTACTTTCTTTTTTTACCTGTTGACATGCTCTACTGTTTCTCTAACGCTCCCCAAAATTCACCATTGGAATTCATTCGAAAAGATCTTAGTTTTCCAAAGAGCATGTTAAGAGAAAGAACAAGCGTAGGAGAAGGAAAGCAGAGGCAGCTAAGGCAGACCATCTCATATCATGGTCTTCATCATATCTCTTCTTTTTCTTTTCTCGTAGAGCTTTTCTCTTCCAAACTCTCTCTCTCTAGCAACTTTCTCTCCCCCTTTTTTACTCACTCCTTTTCTTTTTATTCTACTCATTCTTGTCTTTCGCTATCAGCAACGGCTTTCCCTTGTTTTCTTGACATTCACTGGAAAACACCGCCACAGAACTGAACTCACCACCACCAAAATTTTTGTATGCTCCCTTCTCCTTCGTCTACTTCTACTTCTTCATTGCTACTTTTTTTTCTTCATTTCGCAAAAGCTTCTTCACGTTCACATCTTCTTCATCCAAAGTTATATATACCTAACAAAAAAGGTGCAGAAAAGTAAGAGAAAGGAGGAAAGCAAGCGTGAGCACAATAAAGTCCATTCATTCAAGAAAAGAAAAAGAAAATTTGAGCTTTGAGCGGAGCTAAAATAAAAAACAACAAAAACACACCAACGAAAAGACGCATCAGAGACCCCTTTCCAGAACAGTTTCTCTTTCCCTCGTGAAAGAATTGAGGACGACGAATAAAGGAACCGACTGTGCAACCACCACCATACCACCGGGAAGGCATATTATTATTATTATATCTAAAGAAAAAGCAACAAGAAAATCGTTACAAGAACATTAAAAAACTGAAATGCCACCTGAGTAGAAAAAAACCTGAAATAAAGAGAAAGGTGAGAGAAATGTAAAAAGGAAACGAGTAGGATTAGAACTTTAGCAGAAGGAATAAAAGTATGAAACATATTTTTATCCAGTTATTCTAGGATTATTTCACGGCAAACGAGACGAACAAGAAAAGTATCCAGAAAGAGAGTGAAAGAGAGAGAAAAATCATTCACAAAAAGTTTTTTTTTTGTTTTTTGTAGGTCCCTGTTGCACCACTTTTACTGACTACTAAAAAATTTCTTTTCTCTTTTAGGTGTTCCTTTTTCCACCACTGCCGCCAGTGTGAAAAATGAAACGAAGAGAATAAAAAAAAGTTGTTTGCTTTATTCCTTCTTCTTCTTCTCCGTTCTTCCCCAGTTATTCATTTGTTTGACATTTACACTTGTTAGGCTGTTGCTCGCTGTTATTATGCTGTTGAGCTGACTTGACTACCCACCTAACTCATTTTTTGTGTCGAGTCGAGAAATGTTTTAGGTGCTGCACAACAACACAGCAATTTGCCAAATTCAACAAATAAAGTAGTAGTAACGAAACAGCAGCAAACAAGTTTATTGCTGTTGTTCTTAGTTTGTTGTTGTTGCTGCAACGTCTATTCTGTTTTTCCTGCTACTTCAAACCATTTGGGACGTTGATATACAAAAACAGAGGGAAGAAGAAATATTTACAAGAAACAACAGCAAAATGTTCTTCCATAAAAATATGTGTTTTACAACAACAGATTACTAGATCAACCTGTGAGAAAGTTAAAGAAAGGTACTGTAAAGGAAAAAGACTTGTTAAACTCATTTTAAATAATTTTATATAAAGAAAAGTATGTAAATAAACTTTATTGGTGTGAAGAAAGACGAAGTTTAAATCGTTTATCGAAACAAAAGAAAACAGCATAGTGTCCCCGTAAAACTGTGTCTCTGCTTCGTGATCGTGATGATAAGTTAATGCTGGTGAAGTATCGTATTTGTTGACTTTCCGGATACAGGAAAGTGTCCAGAATAAGTAGTAGTAAAGAAACTAGCCATCTCCTTTAACAGAATTTTTGCAGTTGTTTTTCTTCATCAATAAGAAAACAGAGAAACAGTCAACGTTAAGTAAACTTGATAAGCTGCCTGTCCCAACTAACCACGTTTCTTGTAAACCATAAAAAAAGCAACGACGGGGAAACGTTTTATTGATTTCTTCAAATATATTAAATTCAAGAATAAAAAAATAAATAACGTAATATAACAGTGAAAGTAGTGCATTGCATCCAATTGAAAATCAGGGACGTGAAGGAGATCATCAAAATGGGGGTAAATCTTCCTGCTTTAGGATTATATAGCATCAGCAGAAGTAGCAAGAACAGCAACAGCAGCCTTGAAGATTTGTGAAGGTGAAATACCTACAAAGAATAGAGGCAGCTTCAGCAACAGCAGCAGAAGGATTTCAATTTTCAAAGAAGAAGAGGAAGAAAAATTGGACAAATCCTTCTTCGTCCTTTCAAAAACGCTTAAGTAAATTCAGGTAAGTAAGCCATTTACATTTTTCACTTTTTTCTTTTGTTGTATAAGAGAAATGTTTTCAAAATGTCGGAAGAAAGTTTTAAAAAACTGGCATTTTTTGGTTGCTACTACCGCAGTACCTCACACGACGTTTATGCAAACCTTGTAAAATCAGAAAAGAGAGAAATGTTTACTTAACATTGAATTGAGAGACATGGAATGGGGCAAACTTAGAATATCCGTGCTATGTTGTAAATGCCAATGTAACGGAACAAGAGCACTTGAGCTTTCTCTCGCTCTCGCACTTCTCTCAAGTGCCATTAAATTATATTTGACTATGCATCATATCATAACATAACAAGATTTATGCTATGATCAATTACATTTATGGCATTATTTACAAGATTTCAGAAAAACATAACAAATTGCAAAAACATAAACTAATATCGTCTTGAGCAAACTAAAAAACAATCGAATTTACTCAAATTTCAATAAAGAACACTTTAAATATAAAAAATGTTAACCCAAGCGAATGACGAAAACTTTTTTCTTCTTTTGGGAGTACAGAATTCTCAATAAAATTCTAAAATCCAGGTAGCGTTAAATTGAATGAACATGAAATAAATAAGAAAACTCTGTTACAGACAATTATGTTGACGTTTTGTATTAAATGCGTAATACCTAATAAAATAATAATAAATGTAATCATCGTTTTGTCATTTTATGCCGAAGAGGTAGTTGTACATTTTATGCCACACGCGATGAGAAAGTGACACACTAGAAAAAAAGTTTTGCCTTGTTACTGATTAGAATTTGAGATTGTATTTAACGTACTAAAACTTAGAAAAGTCATGCATTTATTACAACCCTTCTTCCTCTTTCCCTGTTGTTTAAAAGTTAACAGACCACCACCATACCACCGCTACTGCTGCTGTTGTTGCCACCACCATAACACTAACACAACCAAGAAGAAAATTGATCTTAATGTGATAACATATTTGTGCACTGAAGGGTGAAATTCTATCATCAACAACAGCAGAGTAGAGCACAGTCATCATCATCAACGTCATCTTCGTAGCTATGAGCCCAGTGGTGGTGGTGAGGTTGGACGTGGATATATGCCAAGAACTTGAAGAAGATAACTTGTTGAACTCCTACAAGTTGTGTAGTCTCTTTAAATAGTTTTTTCATTGCTTTCTCTCTCTCTCTTCTTTCCCCTCGTTACTTCCTTTTCTCATCATCCTCCTTCTTATTTTTTCCTTCCTACAAGCAACAGCACCACCACCGCATTAGCGTATAAATGCAGATACCCCATCAGCATCCACATATACATAAATATGAAAAGGTTGTAATATAAATTGATCATAGTGCACAGCAGGGGTGGTAATGGTACGTACGTAAGAGTAACATCCGTCTACAGTTTTTCAGCTGCTTAAATGAATCTATTTATACTACTAACGAAAAGGCAAGGAAGAGGGAGAAGGAGAGAACATTCAAAAGAAAATGATGGCGAGCACTTGTCTCTTGTTGTTGTCTGGTTGTAGTAATTCTGTGTAATATGAATAAATACTGTTCCAATATCCAAAATGAAGATGAGAAGAAGAAGAAATGGAGTTGGAGGGAGAAAGAGGCAGGATGAACACATAACTTAACTACTATGTCCTTGGTCACTTAAACAATTTCCCCATCTTCATTTCATTTCATTCTGTCCGCAGCAGTAACAGCAGCAGAGCAACTAGTTTAGATTTTATGAGTGGAACGAGTGAAAATACATAATAAAAAGATGTACATATAATAAACTCTTCTTCACTCACTCTTGTCATATTATTATATTAAACAGATTCTATAATAACGAAACCTTATAGTAACACGAAATGAAATGCGGACTGTTTGTAGGAGTATTTTGTCATTGAAGAAAACAGACGTTTTTAAGTATAATAAATATGTGCATGTCGATACAGTAAAAGTAAATAGGGTACAAATAACAAACTACCACACACACTCCTTGGAAAATTTAAGTATAATAGAAATAAAGTTGGAAAAGTAACTTCCTCTTATTACGTAGATCTATTGACGAATTACGGGGTTGAGTTGTTTCGTTACGACTTTGCTGCTGCTGCTCTGCTGGTTGAGCAGGCGGCGTGAGCCCACCAAGTTGCAAGCAATTTCTTTCTTTCTTTCCACTTTCCACTTGTGGATCTGTTGGTGTTGGTGCTACTGCTGCTGATGCTGCCCTTTTGAGATAGACTCTGTTCTTTGGCTTCTGGTGAAAGGAGTAATTTTGAAGAGAATGAGATTCTCTGTTCGCCCAACAAATGGAAATAATAAATAATAATGAAACTAAATGCTTCTCCCTGTTTTCTTTTTACTGTTGCTTCTTTTCAGCTTCCAAAAACTAGCATAATCATACAATCAAGAGTGCATTACATTATTATAGGTCTTTCAAGACTGGTTATGAACATAGACATAGCTCATAATTGTACAACAGAGATGAATATTGAATATTCAAACATTTCTTTACACAATGTCATGCTGTTTCCGTTAAGAAAAATGTGAGGACAGTGTTGGGGATCAAATTAGGTATTTTGTTTCAATTTCGAATGCACATATGTATTTACGTCATTGCTTACGTAATAGGGAAGAAAAAATAAAGTATTGAAACAGAGTGCAAAAAGATTGCCAATTACGTATGAATGTATGTACATACTTGAAACAGAATATTTTACATCCGGTCCCTTTTATGTGGAAGTAAGTTTTATCTAGCTGGACGTAGATTTTTGCTGGCGTCAAATTTCAAATTTCAAATGTCATTGTCATTTTACAGGACAAATTGATTTGAAGCTTATTTTTGTTCAAAAGTAATGTTTACATTACATTAAACAGAGAGCCAACGCATTTCCTTCTTCTCGGTATTCTACGAATAAAAGTGCAAAAATCCGTCTGACATGAGTGAAAGTAAAAACATTTTAATAACAACTCTAGAATTCAACTGTGTTTTTAGAATAATTAACAAACTTACATAGGTACATAATATTATCATCTATAACATTTCCATTTCATCTAATGTAAGCATAATTTGTCTTGCTAATTATTCGTCACTGTCTATGTAATTAATTAATTCTTATTGACAAAAATAGTTAGTTCTCTGATTTAATGAATTTATATGTACCTATATAAAAAATATCTGAAAACATCAGCAGAAATTTCACTGGGAAACGACGGAAAAGGAAAATTTGAGACATCGACGTTGACANATGACGAAAAAGGAAAATTTGAGACATCGACGTTGACAGTGAATCTGAATCCTCTTCTCGCAATTTTCAACACCAAAATAGCAGCTTCTCTCAAATGCATTTGTTTACGATTGAACCACTTTCCTCTTCATCATGGTCATCATTATTTCAACGTTTCCTTACACAACAGTTTTCACAGTCAAATGTAATTAAACTTGCTGCTGGTGGTGGTTGTTGTTACTGTAATAGGAAGGGAAAGTGCCGGCGGAAAACCTTTTGCACTCTTTCGCAGTCTTTGCCTGGCATTAAGGACTGTTTTTACTAATATTTTAGTCTCCTTCCTAATGATTTTATCATTTTGATTTAATTAGCGCTATATTGTGTCACCACCTATTACTCTTTATCACAAAATCTTATTATAAACTGCTTTATTTCCACCGGCTTAGGTACTAAGGCACTTTTCATACAAATAAATTTCATACAAAATTTATGAGTGGAGGAAAAGAAAGACGTGAAGGGAGACTACAAACCAGCATTAAAATTTCCTACGAACAAAATGACAACGACACAAATCTTTCGTGAACTTGAAATTGGATCGTAGTTGGAACGAGCATAAGAACAAAAGCAAGCAAGTAGCAATAAGTAGGCAAGGAAGAGCAAGAAGGAAGGCTATCCAATATAATAAGGATCAACATCAACATCAAGTGGTAGGAAGGAGGAAAGTAGTTCATTTCCTTCCCTTTCACTTACTTAACGACCTTTACATAATAATGTATTGTAATCACGTTTCATTTACGGATAGTGTAAGTATAGCCCTGCTCTGCTGCTGTAGGCAGTGCATTTCAGCAACAGCGTCTGAGAAATGAAAAGCTAAAATTTCACGATTCCTAATAAAAAACAGGTTATGAGTATATTTCCACATAGGAAGACGAAAGTAAATACTTTGTGCATAATATTTGAGAAAATATTACTAAATACAATATACAAAGTTTATATAACTGTATTATCACAATTCACAAGCACAATTTTCTTCGAAACATTGCAAAAATCGCTTGAACTTTAACTTTACTTCGCAAGCAAAACATTGTATGATTTAGTTAGGAAAATACCAAAACTTGAAGGGATAGTATTTAGGAATGAATAACTTCTTATGAAAAAAGTAAATAAAAACTGCTAGAATAGAAATATGTACATACATTACTGTTGCTTCCGTAAAAAAGCATTATGTGCAGCTAAATATTTATTAAAAATCCATGAAAATTTTTTCTTGTGTAAGGATGAATCATATGCGATAAAGAGAAAAAAAGAGAGTGAAAATGCTCTACACAATAGACAATACGGCTAGACTTGACATGACCGAGTCATACATCATTTCATGTTCAATAAAGCAGAAAACCACATTTCATCGAAAAAACTCATAATAATAATAGCAATAACCTTCTTTTTAAATATGAGGGTATTCGGATAGTTGGGTTGGATTCGTTTAGATAAAATAATAATCTGAAACTGAAATAAATAACAGTTTTTCACAGCAACACTGTTGCTGTTGCAGTCACGATTTTCTTAGAATGCAATCCAAGTCTTGAAAACATAACAATGCCAAAAAGCCAACAGCTCATCCGTTACTAAAGAAAAGACTCTATCTAGAATTTAGAGAAAGGCATCTCATAGAGCCAAAGAAGTAAAAACCAGCTCAATATTATTATTTCTTATTTTCTGTCTCTGTGTGTAGTGTGAATTCTCTAAAGGAAATGCAACAAAACAAAACAAACAAATACTTCACTATCCTAAAGCTTGTTTGAAGGAAAATTCTTCTGTCATTGTATAGCGGAGTATGAAAAAGGCGAAAATGAAAAGAAAAACGCAAGAATTATTGATGCCTCCAAAGAATTGCCTTTTACTTTTTCCTTCTCGTTCCTTGTCATACTTTCCTTCTCCCAACAACAGAAACAGAAAATCTTTCTAATAAAATCGCATACAAACATAATAATAAGAAAAAAGAAACGGGAAAGTCATCTGGGGGAAGGAAAGGATGTTAAAGAACCGATTGTTCGTTATTCTTTGCAGTGTTTTAGTAGGAAAACCTAGTAGTCTATCACAACCTGAACCAAAGCCACACATTCACTCACACAAACGAACGAAATGCTATTACACATTTCTTGGTATCTTTTGCGGTGGTGGTATTTCTATTCCAGTTCTTCTGGCAATGTATTTACTCAGTTTACTCTCAAACATTTTGCATGGAAAAGCAAGGAAAGTGAAAGTGTATTGTAATGACGATGATGATGATGATGTGGGCATATTGGCTAATAAATAGTTTGTAACGACGATGATGCAATAGCTAATAAATAGTCCTTTTCACACCACCGCACTCCACCTTTGATAAAAGCGAAGAGAAAAAGAAGGAGAAAGTAAAAGCGTTGATGAAACCTTTCCCCTTGTATCGTGTGTAGTGTAAAGAAAGAGGAAGGTGTGATGATGATAATGATGTTAATGCAGTTGTTGTTGTTGCTGCTGCTTCTTCTTATTGTCCTCGTGAAACAAGCAAATAAAATAAAAAATAACATGTAATAATGATAGAATGAAATATATTTACAAATGATAATAATGATGTTAATGCAGTTGTTGTTGTTGCTGCTGCTTCTTCTTATTGTCCTCGTGAAACAAGCAAATAAAATAAAAAATAACATGTAATAATGATAGAATGAAATATATTTACATGTGCAGACACAATGTTCGTCACTCAACGCTGTCATTGTCTTGTCAAAAAATTGGGAAACGCGAAATGGCTGTGATGATGATTGTTACGATGATGATGGATAAAACCATAGGTAGTATGCTACTGTTTCATAATAACGAAATTTATCGTATTTATTTATTGATACAAAACGTAATATAAAAAACTTGTTTTATCTTTTTATGTGTGTAGAATGTCATGATAGTGCTGAAAAACGTTTGTGACTATATTTCCGTAATGATTTTTCAGGTCAATTTTTTTCTGGAAGTAATTTGACATTTCATTTGGATTAGGAAAGGAAGAAAAGTTTGTTAATCTCATCATTATCATCAATATCGTATTATTAACAGAGGAACAGATTTCTAGAATTTCCACAAATTCCCAATGTGCTTTAAGTAGCACAGTTTATAATGGTAATAAGATGGATGAGTAAAACAGTGTGTGTAAAATAGTAATATAGGAAGTAGAAAAAGAAGGAAGAGGAAAATAAAAGAGAGAACAGGGCAGAGCGAGAGAGTCAGGGTTGTTTCTTCTTTTTTACACGATGGTGGTGAAGTAAAAGTAGTGCCATAGCATTAGTATTAACATTTCATTTGGATTAGGAAAGGAAGAAAAGTTTGTTAATCTCATCATTATCATCAATATCGTATTATTAACAGAGGAATAGATTTCTAGAATTCCTAACAAATTCCCAAAGTGCTTTAAGTAGCACAGTTTGTAATGGTAATAAGATGGATGAGTAAAACAGTGTGTGTAAAATAGTAATATAGGAAGTAGAAAAACAAGGAAGAGGAAAATAAAAGAGAGAACAAGGCAGAGCGAGAGAGTCAGGGTTGTTTCTTCTTTTTTACACGATGGTGGTGAAGTAAAAGTAGTGCCATAGCATTAGTATTAAAGAGAAAGGAGAAAAAAAGGAAAGAAAAGGAAAAAGAGGACTGGCAAAAGTGAGAAATTCAACTCGACATCAGCAGCAGCAGTAGTAGTAACATGGTTGTCGTCCTCGTCCTGGCTTTTTCTCTCTCTCCCCCATTAGGAAAGAGCAAGTCTCCCCGCAGGCCCAAGTAACCACGGAAGGTTCATTAAAAAGGGGAATTTAAAGCAAACAAAATTGGCAAATGTTAGAGAGACTGTAGAGAACTACCATTCTCGGTGGAAATGGGTTGGTAAAGTTTGTGTAAGGTCTAGTTAGAAATCGGTTTTCATGCAAGCTAATCTTCTTTTCTAAGATATACCTGCAGCAACAGCAAAAGCAAGCAACAACCTTAACTCAACACATATGCTACCTACATCAATCCCAAAAAGTAAAAAATCTCTTGTATAAAATGTACTATGAACAAGCTAGTTCATCTCCAAACCCAAAATTGAACACTTTACAAAAACAGACCTGTTGTAATGCAACTCTAGAAGCAAGCAACACAGTTTTTCACTCACTTTTTTGCGTATTTTTTATGATGACAAAGTTTAATATTATACGACGACGACGACGATGATGATGATGACACTACTACTACTAAAAAACTACAAACCGTTCTTCTCTTCTTCCCTATCCTAATTCCATGTGCTATACTCACAAGGGGAAGTTATAAATGAAGCCGTGTAGTAATTTGATGTGGAGGAAACTTGACCCGCTCACCACTGTCATACACTGTCCTTACATAAACACAGGGAAAATGACACG
>JAHZNJ010000398.1:0-14747 GCA_027744475.1 Lepidocyrtus cf. sotoi NNG-2020
AGTGTCATTATCGCGTTAGGATGGAAATGTACTTGTTTTTTAAAGGATGTTTATTTTCATGGAATGTAGAATTGAGTTATATCGAAATGTAGATTTTTATAGTAAGCCAAACTGTGCGTGCATGGAATTATGATCTGAAAGATTAATAGCTCTAGGTATTTATTTGTAGCGTTTTAACATATTAGCGAAGTCTATTGTAATTTCATTTTTAAATGTTTAAATCAAACTACATTTTGAAAATTCTATTTTCCAAATTGGTTGACTTTATTTTAAAACAATGGGCACTTTTCATCCCCCAGTGCTGGGCTGTTGATGTTTGCTAGGATTGAAAATATTCGTACAAATATAGTTTTACTCAACCCTGATAAACTCGAATGACAAGTAAACGGAAGGGTTTTTAGGTTTTACTCTCATCACGTAGTCACATCACAGCCAGAGTTTCTTCCTTCTTTTCTCTAAAATTCGCCCTTCCTTTAAAAAATGTCAACCTACATAATTGCACTTATCATTTTTTTAAATCCAATAATGCAAATTGCGGAAATTTTAAATAATTTTCATTGCGTTTCAAAGTTTATGGTTCAAATAATCAAGTGAAATTATTCTGTCCGATTGTGATTGTAATCCAAATAGGTATTTTTTGCACGTTTGTGGGACATGACAGGAAAAGGGTTGACTGACTGTTTATATGAAATGTGAACAAAGACATCCTCTCATAACAAAAAATATCATTTTTGAGGTCACGTTCATACCTAAAAAGTGTATTAACACAATGCAAAACTGTTTCTGTCAAATATTTGACATTCTGATGTGTTTTTCTTTTCAGCTGCTATGCATCCTTTCATCTGCTTTTCGCACAAACAAAGATAAAATCTTGCATTCTACACATTTTTGTTTTTGGGAGCAGCAAGCAGAAAAAAGTCTTATGACAGAGAAAGACAGAAGAAGGAATGAAAAGAAAGACTTCTTTCAGCTTCAATTCATGTAATTGTCCTGACCTGATACACTCGTGCTGATTTGCTATTAAGTCCACGTGAAGATTGAAGATCAAAGAAGAAAGGTCACGTTCCTCTTTTCCGTTCTTCTTCAGAGCTGCTTCAGTACAAATCTTAATAAAAACTAATATCCCAGTGTCAGAGTTATCTTTGATAGAATATGACGGATGAAAGGAAAACAGAGGCGCTGCTCTGGTCTGTTTATTATCATATTTTGATATTCTATTTTGATAGGCGTCTGTTTTGTCTTCAATCTTGTATGAAAGATGCGAAATGAGAATAGGTAGGCTACTGATTCTTTTCTTGATTGGCTTTTATGATGCTGCTATTCTTATTAAATAAATCTCTGACAGTTTTATTACTTTAATATGAAAGGGATTGCTTTTTTGTTCTGCGTTTATGAGCACCATTATTGGCATTGTTATCATTTTTGAATTGATTAATGTTGGCTCGCTTTTTGCAATGCTGCAGGAAAAATGAATCAAGAAAGTTCAATATAGTTGTGAGTCTTTTACAGTTCTGTAATTAAATTGTCAATAAACCTCGTTAATTTGATTAATAGTAGTAATTAAGTAGAAATTTATTTTGGTTGCATAATGAAAAAACGTTCGAAAGCAGCTCAACTCTAAAATCCTACCGAAGCTAAATTTATTTTATTTCAAATTTGGCATTGTAAAAATCAATTCCAATATAAAATTTTAGCGTGGTTTAGAATATTATTATAGTAGGTATTATAAAGTGGCAAAAATGAGTAAATTGATAAAATTACTTATTCATATAGATCTTGATAAAATGTTTCATGAATAAGCTGAGCAGCAAAATATGTGTTTAGTATTTGTCATGTACCATTGCATGTACTTCTACATCAAAAGTACTTCTAAGTCATTTCAGAGAATCAAAGCAAATAACGTTGTGAAAAAATTGAAAGGGAAACCTGATCATAGTATTAAGTTTTACAGAAATATATTTCTTCCGGTCTCTCCTTCGTCAATATTTATGATATCTTTATATCTTACAAATGATGATGATGATTATTATTATTGACTGTTTACTTCCCTTTCTCCTACTTTTAGCTTTGAACTATTGAATGAAAGCATTGCATTGTTGCTTGCAGCAGCAGTCGAAGTTACAGTCGATTTTCTCTTTCTGAACTCTCGATGGTCTCATCCATCCTATCCTATTTTATCCTCATCTATATTGATTAAGATTAAAGGTTTGGCTTGATTCTCACTGGAATACTACTCCATCGAAGTGCATCGAATGCACTGAACTGCATTTCCTCTTTCATTCATTCATTCATTTACTCACTCATAAAGAATTTATTTCCTCCCTCCTAAAAGGATGTAAGTTAAAGAGGGGAAAGATTTTCTCATTTCTTCCCTTTTTTCTTTCTGTTAATTTCTTCCGGGCTAAGATCTAAGATCTGTCTGGAAAAACAAAATTTTTGTTTGTTGAGCTGAGCTAGAGCTTAGCTTAAGCTCAACCAAAAACTTGGCTTGGCTTAGCTTCAGGAAAGAAAGAAACTGCAGCAGCAACGTTAATGTTTAGATGTCATGTCGAAGGTTAATGAGTGCTGAGTGGATCGGATGCAGCAGCAGAATTAGAGAACAAAGAGAGAAACGATCTGAACTGAAAACTTATCTTCTTCCACCTCCATTCATTTCTTCCAATGCATTCATCTTCCCCACCACCACCGTTTCTTTCAGGCCAAGCCAAACCAAAAAGCAGGACATGGGAGTAAAATGGATTGGTGGCTTGGCATTGCATTGCATTGTATTTCCACCCATCTCATGAATTTCTGATGAGCCGATGCGTTCTCCTGTGTGATGTGCTGCAAAATGCACTTTACTTCTTTCTAAGGCTTTTCGCCTTCATCAACATCAACATTTCATGAAGTGCATCACATCATCATCATCAGTAAACGCAACAAGAGCCAAGAGCGAAATGCATATGTTTACCGTTTTTATTGTGTCTGGACTGTGAAATAAGAATGGAGAGAGAGAATGAGGAAGAAGAGCCAAGCCCGTCTTTGAATTGCATTATTACGTATTCTCAATTCTTTACTTTACACCGGTTTGCCTGCTCACTCGTTTGATAATAACGATGATGAAGTAAAGACGAAGAAGAAGATGGTAATATGAAGAAAGGTGGATTGGATGGTTACGTTATTTGGGGAGGAATTGGATAGAAACTGCATTTGTTTTCATCTATACTCAGGAAGAATCCTGTAAAGTCCGTGTGAAACAAGAGAAAATCCTGTAAAGTGGGAGAAGGAAAAGAAGAATGGAAGATAAATGAATGGAAGGAGAGCCGTGCGGAGTTGGAGTTAGATGAGAGAGAAAATAAATTTTGTTCGCGTCCATGAGCTCAGTTGCATCTATTATTTCTCTTCTCATCCTCATTGTTGTAAAGAGCTTGTTTATTGCTCCAACACACCATCCCATTATTGCGAAGAGGAAGAATGAATGAAATAAAATGAATGGAAGGATCGAAACCAAAAAATTTTCGAATTTTAATTTTCGTAATTTTTTTTTCGTAGAAAGTTCCGTTCGTAAAACCATGATTCGTAAATCGGCCCTAAACTCGTTTTCATCCATACTCAGGAAGAATCCTGTAAAGTCCGTGTGAAACAAGAGAAAATCCTGTAAAGTGGGAGAAAGAAAAGAAGAATGGAAGATAAATGAATGGAAGGAGAGCTGTGCGGAGTTAGATGAGAGAGAAAATAAATTTTGTTCGCGTCCATGAGCTCAGTTGCATCTATCATTTCTCTTCTTATCCTCATTGTTGTAAACTGCTTGTTTATTGCTCCAACACACCATCCCATTATTGCGAAGAGGAAGAATGAATGAAATAAAATGAATGGAAGGAAAAGAAAGGAAGATTTTTGGGGAAGAGGAATGAATATAAATGCATGCGGTGAAAAGAAATTTATTTCTTCTTCTGTACTGTTTCTCCTATCTTTTTAGTTTTTACCTATTTTATCGTTATCAATGTAAAGGTGGCTAGTTGGGGAAGTAGCAGAAGATGAATTCTTTGATTCTGTATCGTCTTACCGAGGAAGAAATGGATTTCCTTTCTGCCAAGATGACAACGGGATTCACACCGTCAACAGTAAATTACAATAAAAGGAAAAGAGTAGTGAATGCGGAGTAGTCGGAGGTGGAAGTGAATTAATAAAGCTTTTGTGTCTTTGCCCTTCTACCTAGAAAGTAGAAATGTATTATTTGAAAGAAAATGAACCGCAAAATATTAATTGAAGGGGGGAAGAAAGTAATTCTACCTTAACGCTCGTATATTCGTGGCTGTGTACTAAAAGGACTTTGATCTATCATTAAGATTGTTGGCATCATATCTTGATTATACGAAAAGATATTGTTTCAGAGTTATTAAATTATGAAAATATTTGGTTTCTGGAAGACTTTGAAATTGAATCTGATGGAGAGTAAATAAAACGTAAATTGATCCATTTCATTAATGAATATTTAATCCATTTTTATTATTGGGATGAATCGAAGATGTTTGATTATAGAAAAACATGGAGAAACATGAGCTTGTTTACATTTTACTTTTACATCTTCTCTACAACTGCAACTACAAAGTTTATCTTCACATTCTTATCTTCGTTCTCTCCCTCTCCCTCTCTGGACATGGAGACAGTCTTTATCGTTATCTTTATCTTGAGTTGCTATCTCGGAAAGAGAAAAGAAAGAGCTTCTCAATTTTCGTTTTTATTCTTTTTCGATTCGTTCGTTGAGTGAGGTTCTTCTTGAATTGAGTTGAGCTGATATCTTATTCATCAGCAGTTGAGTAGTAGTTGAATGGGAGGTTGGACTAAGCCTGCAGGAAAATCTTTTCTTTACTTCTGGAGAATGAAGAATGAAAGTGAATATAATACGAGGAAGGTGGCGGTGACATTCTTATTATTTAACAAACAATGCTCATTGTTTTCTTGTTTTATGGTTGATGTTGTTGTGTGATTCCCATCTCACTCAACTTGGGAGAGAAAATGGGAGTGAGCTTTACGTTTCATGATGCGTGCACGAGAAGAAAATAAAAAGGATAAAAAAGAAATATACGTTTGGTGCGTGCTTCGGCTTAGTTAGTAGGCTTGTCCTGTCCGCTCTCTTGTCCTTGTCAGGTAATTTGTGAGCTGAGTGGGGAGGGAGACAAGAAAAAAGAAAGATATTTTGAAGGAGAGAAGGAAGTTTTTTGTTGTTTTCTGTTGAATTTGGGTGGCAAAGGAATTGGAAAGTACATTTTTTCATGAAGGTTTTGTCCAGTTTATGGATTGAAATGTAATGCAATTGGTAATGGCTATTGGAGAAGTGGAAGAAAAGAAAATGCAGTTTTTCTCTGGTAATTTGGTCATTGAAATGGATAGAATGTTGGAAGAGAATGGGTCATTAGTTAGTCAAGTGAGACGAAACGAACTCGCTCGGTTAAAGTGTAAGGTAGTAATGACTTGAATTCTGGAATTCTTGGTTTTTGGGAAGAAAAAAACGAAACATTCTGGTTAATAAAATTTGAATTGAAATTGATCCAAATGATCGCGGTATTATTACTATTATGTCGATTTAGCGTTAATATTGCTGTGCAATTTTATTGTACCAGTATACTATGGGTAGTGAAAGTAAGATGTAAAAAAATGCAGTCACGCAAAATAACTAACAAAGCTTTCTCAAAGTAAATCGTGTAGAGTAGAGTATTAATCGTGCTTGTGCTTGTTGTAGCACTCGGAGAAGTTCATAAATGACCTAAAATAATGCAAAACAATGCATGCGAAACAAAAATGCATGCTAATTAATAATGTGAACCTTCAGCTAAGATGAAGCTTGCTTGCCATGAGATTAGCTTTCCAATAATCTACTGCCAAGTGTATGTGGAAGTATTTAGAAACTTAATTCTGGCGTCTTCATTTTTTGATTCGTAGTTCATGAATATTTATTTATCTTCAACAAAACAAATTTATTCCACTTCCGATTTCCCAAAGTAATTGGAAAAGATGTTTTATAAATATTATTGCCTTATTTGAACAAGACCCGTCATGTCGAAAAAGTAAAAACAGTCATCTAGCATCCTACTTAAATTAATCATTTAATATTCAGTACACATCTCCCAAGAAGAACATCTACCCACCTACCTACCTATAACATAGATATTCTACTCTTCTTCTTGTACAGATATTCCAGCAAAAGCTAACACGTTTAGTAACAAGTAAATATTATGCAACTATTAAAACAGCTCTCAATGTGAAAGTGAAAAGTTTCACTGTGAACTCATATGGAACAAAAAGATGCTTCTCTTTCCGTTTCCGTAAGAAATTGAAGCAGTTTTGTCTGTCTGAGTCGGTGAACTGTGAGTGAGTGATCATTAAAGTTAAACGATAGTGACACACGTGCATATTCCATCATCGTTTGCATCCATTCATTGAACTTGCATAATAATCACAAAGCTTAAGCCCCTGCTCTGCTTCTGTTTGTCTCTTTCTCTCTCTGCCTCGCTTTGATTCCCATTTCCGATTCAATTATTTTGTAAAATTTTTGTACAAAAACGCATTTCGTGTATTTGGTGGAGCAAGAGCAGAAGCAGTTATGGTATGGTGCCTTATTTCCTAACAAAACCAGATTCTTTTATGTTCGCTCACGTTCCATTACTCTTCTGCTAAAATAACTTAAATTGAAAAGAGAAAGCGAAGTAAAAGTAAAATAAAATCTAAACTTTGCACGATTAATTCTGCAGCAGCAGGAGCAAAGGCTGCTTTCTCTCCCTTTCACTCTTTTACTTTACTTCCTTCCGGCTCAATTCTACAGGAAATGAACGATACAGGAGAGGCAAAGAGGAAAACGGCAATTTCTCTGATTTTGGGTCTATCTAAATCAAGGCTGAACGCGAACACTTACAAAATACTTTCGAATAACAGAAGCAGAAAGAAAGATTTCACTTCTCTGTTTTGCTTGCATGTTTAATTCGCATAATTTTACGTTATAATCTGAGCTTCCTTTATCATCATCAAATGTATACGTACGTGAGTCGAAGAATAGCTTCTGTGGTTTCTGCGTTTTCTCACTGATTTATTCGTAAATTCTGAAGAGAAAGCCAAGCAGCCAAGTTTTTAAGTTTATAACTAAATTTCTTCCTTGGAAATAATAAAATATGGATGTAAACAGAGACGTCTGTCTGTATTCATAAAATTTAATTTCTGTTATTGAAATTCTATTCCTAGATGAAATAGAATGAAAGAGACAAGTCAATCCCACTGCGTCCTACAGCCAACCAACCTTTCAAAGACAATTTTAATGATCAGTTTCAAATTTTCAAAACAGATTTTGTTCATATCTTTCTTCCTTGTTATTACAGAGACGAAGGCTTTTGCTAGTTATTACTGAAAGAGAGCTGCAGACTGGAGGAAGAAAGGTAGTAGCTTCTTCTAGAAAATTGAGATGGAACAGAAGATTGAGATGGGTAAAAGAACGAAGGATGCGAATGGGATGGTTATCGTGACTGTGACATGACATGAGACACAACCTTGCTTGTCTGTTATTTCTGTCTTGTTTCTATATCTAATTTTTATGTTTCAGAGAAAAGGGAAGATAAGAGTTGGAGATGGAGAAGAAAGAAGCAGAAAACAAGGGCAGGGTCGACTGGCTGAATTGAAAGTCGGCTTGGGTCGTACATACCAAAGTAAAAACAAAGTACAGAGTGTACATCTTAATCTTTGTCCTCGTCATTCTTGTTCGAGTTGAGGATTTTCGATTGATTTAATTTTTGTTACTGACTCCTGTTGGAATAATTTGCTATCTACATATTCTGGAAAAAAATAATTATGAAAACTTAATTTATGACTTTGAAAACAACGTTGAATTTTTCAATATTTTGGAGAGTAGATATCAACAACATTTTTAGATTTCAGTCATTCGCTTATATTTTTGTGACTAGATTTTGAAATCTACAGAAAATTAATACTCATCGCAAGTAAAATATGTTAACATTATAAAACATTTTGAAAAACAAGCATACCTTTTTATAACATTTAGCCTAGCACATTAAAATTAGTTGGAAATATGAGACTACAAGGAATGTAACGAAAAGGTGGAGCTGTACAACGTTTAAGGCTCAATTTAGTTATCCTTTCTACTTTTTCTTTTACTTCAGGTTAGAGCGAGGGCGAATCACCACCATCGGAGTTTTGATGATTTGTAAATACATCATCATCATGGAAGAATGAAAGAAATCCTTTCAAAACAAGAATTAAAACGAAATATGAACTGTTTCATTGTTAATCGACCCGTCACCATCAAAAGAACAAATCCTTAAATCTTATCCAGCCATGTTTAAACGCAACGTAGAAAATTGTCCTCCACCTCTCCATCATCAGCATCTTCCCTTTCATAAAAAACTTTTCATTTTACTTTTTTTCTTTTTCATCATCCTTCCAGCCATTTCATATCCGTAAACGTTTTCCTCTTCTTCTCATTGTCAGGAGCAGCTCATTTTATTCCATTTAAAGTTTACGTTCAAAATAAAACCTGAGAATTACAAAAGAAAACAAAACAGTGACGACGGTGGTGGTAGTGTTGCGCAGAGAATAATAAAATTATAGAATACATACAAGAATGGACCCTTTCATGCTTCTTTTTTAACAAATTATTTTTATATGACTTGTGCAAAGAGAGGGTGGTCCACCTCCACTGCCTCCGCCACACCACCACCACCACCGCAACAAAAAAAATGAGATGTGATGCGAGATGGATGAATTCTCTTGTTCATGTTTTACAAGTTTATTCTATTCTTAACAAATTCATGAATTTGTTCCTCCAGTCATACTGATGTTGATGATTATGACGGTGATGAGGATAAAACGATAAAAATTTAACAATAAAAACGATGTTTACATTAAAGTTAACATAGAAAAGTAAACATGGAACAGAGAAAAAATCCCTGTTTGCTTTGTGAGCCTTTCACTCCCATTTTTAGCTCTCCCTTCATGAATCATGATGATGTTGATAATGATCGCAATTTGATTCTTATAATGAATACCTGATTTGATATTTTATTTATCTTTTTACCAAATACATAATAACAAAATATGCGGTGGTGAGTGAGTGAGGGACTCAAGCTCATGTCCCTTCTGTCATGTCATGTCATCTTTTATTTTTTCAATACATAAAATCGTAACAGCAAATATGAAAGATAAAGGTTAACAAATATGTTCTCCTTCGATATTATTGGTTCCATTTATATTCCATCTAATAATTATGTTTATACTTTAATGTTTTACTGGATATAGATGCATTGTCTTATAAAAAAGTTAACGTGAACAAAAAATCCATAAATGAAATGCCCTGGAGAACCATGACATGGCACGACGATAATAATGAGGACAGAAAAGGAAAAAATGTTGCAATCACAATTGCAACGATGCAAGTCAGTGCAAGTGTAAAATAAAAAATAATCATTGCATTGCATGTGCAATCCCTTTTAGGAATGAATGCATCTGTGTTGACTCGCTAGTGAAAAAAGGAGGTGGTGCACCATCATCATCATCACCATTGCTGCTAACGCTTTTATGTAGGAAATTCCTTTTTAGTAAAAAAAATAACCATTTGTAATCTTTTTCGATAAAACAGTTTTTCTATGTAACTTATTTTTATGAGCCGCGTTGCGTTGAGTTGCATTTCTTTGAACATGACAAGTTCAGGCAAAAATACATAAAAAATAGAGATGTTGAGAGGAGATGCAGATGAAAGAGAGATTCAAAGGGAAAATGAAAGGAGTGGGTCGGTCCCGTCGGTCGTTCTAGGTGAAGTGGAAAAAGGTAGGCGAAAAGTCTGTCAAATAAAAGGAAGAGATNTTCAAAGGGAAAATGAAAGGAGTGGGTCGGTCCCGTCGGTCGTTCTAGGTGAAGTGGAAAAAGGTAGGCGAAAAATCTGTCAAATAAAAGGAAGAGATTCCTGACATTCTACATGTACATCTGCCTCTGCCGCCATAGCACTATTGCCCGCCATCGCGTTCACTCACGCAATAAAAAATAATACTTTTACTTTTGACATAAAGACGGATGCAAAGCAACAATGATAATGATGATGCGATGCAATATAAATGCATTTGCAACAAAAAATGCTCTATTGATTCAATAAGGATGGGGTAGTGAAACGCGAATTTGGACAAGAATGCAATTTGATTTTTTATTGTTTGTAGAGTGAAGTGGAGAATGAATAGGATTATGGTTATGGGAGACATGCGCGTGAGCTGTCCATCGTAAAGATAAAACGGATATCGTGTTTGTTTGTAACATTATGATTCAATCATTAAAAAAGGTTCTGGTGTGGCGTTGCGCGTGCGTGTGTACTGTTTGCAAACAAATAAGCCATGGAACTCCTTCTTTAAAGACTTGTATAATATTGTATGTAGAGTGCGTTGGAATTGGAATGTAACAATTCGCATTTTCATATACCAAATTGGTAAGCATAATATATCTGACTGAAGGACATATATGACAATTAACATATTTTAAAAATGCTGTATGATGATTGCGTAAATAGGTGGATTAAACAAACAAATACTAAAAGGCCAAACTCTACTGTGTATATAGTTTTCTAAACGTACTAACTTACTAATATTCGTAGCAAACGGATAAAGGCTTTTATCCAAAACCCAGTTTTTAAATATTTCCTAAATAAAAATCTTCCAGAATTTCTTTTTATTTCTACATTTTCTAGTTTTTCTATACTCATTTATCCCAAATATACTTTTTTCTTCCCCTTCCCCTCCTCCTTCTAATCCCTATTTCTCTTCTCCTGTCTGTAAATTACACAAAATTTATCGAAATTACTTCGCTTTTATCTCACCAGCAAAACTAATAATTGTCTTCTAAAAGACCGTATAAAATCCACCATTATTAGATCCATTTCGATCTACTAAAATGGAATAATATATTACCAGAGTCTATTACTACTGCTGCTGCGGCTGCTAAACCTTTTCCACTTTCACTTTTACGTATTTACTACTTGATGGTTTTTGGCACGAGCCCAGCCAAATAGCAATTCCTTTTCCAAAAATTATCTCCAAAAACCGAGGAACGTGACATGTGTATTTTAAGCTTTGTACAAATAGCAACAACGCAACGATGTGATATGCGACGCATCCATACATTACATTAAACAACAGCAGCAAAATAACAAGTTTTTCATACCGATTTGTGAGTTTGATCGCGAGACTAATCTCTTCCCCAAAATCTCAGCAATTTTCATGTTATTACTCCACATTACGTATTATTATTTTGAGGTGCATACGAGTACATGTGCATTTCACGAGATAGGAAGCTTTTGGATTGAATTGGAATAACGGCAGCAGCTGCAACTGCTACCACTCTTCCTCCATAGCTATAGCCATAAAATTAAAGCAGTGATTGAGGCGTCATCCTGTGATTGCTTCGTGTTTATCTTGTGTGGTGCTAAATTGGTGAACTTGAACTTGATGCAATTCATTTTCCTTCCTCTAGTGCTTGATTTTCATTTCCTTTCTTCTTCTGTTTTGTTCCAGCATGAAGGTAAAATATATTATATTCCTGGAAAGGGTGAACGGTGAGCAGAGCACAGCTGGAAAAATGGCCTCATACATAGAAAGTTTCATTAAAACTGCTGAGAAATCAAAATTAATGCGAAACGTTGAATGAAACGCACTATGCGTGGTGATTTGTTATTATTACGCGTTCTTTCACAATAACGGCGAATTATAACAAAAGGATGCTCTGTTTCACTTTCCACAAATTGCACATAGCTTTTGTTGTTGTTGTTATTGTACTTTGTTATTTCTATTATTATTGCCATTGCCTTTTGTTTAAAGTTTAGTTAAGTTACATTATTGGATTTTCAAAATAGAGAGAGAAAAGAATGAACAATGGAAAGCAGCAACAACAAAAAAAGAGTGAAACGTACAGCAGAAATAAAGAAATGTTTGGGAGGTTTTGGTTTTATGGGGATGCGACACGCAATAAGTCGCCGTGAGTGTATGGAAATGAAAAGCTCTTCATATTTATACTGTTAAACAAACGAATATAACTCTTCTTTCATTTCATTTCATTAACTGCAACTGAAACAAGCCGTGTTTTGCTTTCATCAGTCGTCATCATTTCAATGAAATGAAGACATCAATTTTGACAGTTTGATTTACAGCCAAGGAAAATGCATAGACGGCTAAATTGGAGTTGGAACTGGAATAAGTCGGCTTTACCGCATTTAGATATTCTGCTCTGGACGCTGCACGATGTTTATTTCTTGTTCTGTTTCTGAAGAGAAGTACAGCAGCCATTTTTTTAAATTGAACATAATTATTATTCGTGTACAAACTTTTTACGGAAGGGTAATAGAAGAGGTCGGTTTATATTATCTTTGCTGCTGCTGCTGAACACATGAATAAACAACGCATGAATATTAATTAGTTTCTTTTTAAAAATGAAACCAAACTTCGTCTCCTCTACGCATAAAATCTGCAACGGAGACACAATTTGTGGTTCCACATTATTCTCCGTTGCAATATTTTTTTTCAAATATAAACTTAAATTTTAAGCCTATTGTCTTTTCCATCCAAAGTTTTGACGAAAAGGGTTGTGTTCTGTCTGCAGAAAATGAAAATAATGATCAGGAGAGTGACGTTTCGAAAAATGAGAGAGCTGAAGTTGAAATGAAATATCATATTATTTTTCTACTCTCCAGAAGATTATTAGAGCCACTTCAACTTCTAATTCTCCACAATCCCGATCTTCTTCATTCATTCATTTCATTTAAAAACTTTCAGAAAGTTTTTGTTGTTGTTTCAGCTTGAACTCGATGTCACATAATCCTAATAAGCTATTTCCTCTTCTCGTTTCTCTCTCTCTTCTCTTCTCTCTCTCTCTGTTTCTTCTGCGCCTGAAAAATATATTCATAATGAAAATTCAGCAGACTTATTTTTTCATTCTTTTTACATGGTTTGAGCGTTAAATTACTCAAGACACAGAAATTGAGAGGGTAAAAGAGTAAAAAAAGTAACATATGCTTTGAAAGTACATACATGAGTTTGAAACAGTCCACATCATATCATAATCATAATAAGTTTTATAATAATAATGACCTTCCATGAATATGTAATAAGCTTTTGCATAATATTGTACAGAGAGATAAAAATATTTTCATTGTGGAGGGAGAGAGCAGTAAAGTAACACGAAGCATATGGCACTTTTGTGACAAATTCTTTTTCTGCAGCTAGCTACCCTTCCTCTTCTTCCTCATCTCATTTTACTGTTATGTTAGCTGAGTAGAGGAGCTTTGACCATAATATAAATGAAATGCGTAATAAAGTGCGTAAGTAAATATTACGTAGTTGCGTTACTGCTGCTGCCGTTATGCGGTTTAAGTCCAGCTAGAGCAATAGACCAAGAGCTAAACCAGACACACAGGTCATTTCGTCCTTCTCTCTCTCTCTTTCTGCTCATTCTCTGGCTAGATCCCTATTAAAAGCCATAAATTTTCTGTCCCATGTCTACTATTAAAAATAGAGCAGCGGGACCAAAGAAGAAACCGAATGGTTTTGTCATTTGCTGAGGTAGTGCGTAGTTGATGCTGATAGTAGCTTTACGTGAAATATGGCGATATTTCTCTGATCTCTGACGATTTGCCTTTTTATTCTGTTGCGGAAAGAATAAAGTCCAAAACGAATAAATCCACGACAGAATTATTTTATATTTAAACCGGAGCACTTACATTGTACAAGGTAGATTCAATGCACTGACGTCGTAGTATAAACAAATATTCAGTTGCAGGTTATATTAAACTTCTATTTTTTGTTTGTATAATATCATTTTGACACTTTAAGGGAAAGTGTAATGGACGTGGGCGGTGTGGTAAGTGAGAATGAGAAACTCCATGAAATATTTCGTAATTTTAATTTTGTATAGTAAGAGCTGAAATGAGATGACTAGAAAACCCATCATCACCATCATCGTTGCTGGTAGCAGTTAGTAGGGATCGTATCGTATCATATCAAAACAAGCTGTGCCTTATTTTCCCTTTGCTACTTCCACTACCAAAAATGGAAAAGGACATCTGTGCCACTACTGCTATTGTACGTTATCCTTTCCTGCTTCTTTTTTTCTGTTTTGAATTTATCATCAACTCAGCTGCGATGATGATGAGATCTCCAGGCAAGGCGGAGAAAATTAAGTAAGTAAAATGGCTTCTGTTGTTGTTGCTGCTGCTGCTGGACTTTGGATTTCAGTAGAAGGTCCTTTTTCCTTTCCTTCCGTACACAAGATCATATTGCACAGAAGAGAGTAGATTCAATATTCCCACTGTAATTTTTATGAAGCAATTTTCTGCCGACATTGCCTTTGCCTCGCCATCGCCATACGACACGACTGAAACTGAAACGACCACCCCAGCATTTTATTTTGATTTTCTTGTAAGAAGAAGACATTCCCATAAGCTTCCTTTCCTTTTCTTAGCTCCAGTCCAATAAAAGTACAAATAGGAGTATCACGGAACTACTACTGTGAGCATTGAGCAAGTTAAGGCAAGGCAAGCAGGTTTCTTAAGCTTACTTCATCTTCAGTTCTTGCTGTTCTTATCAAAAATTACTTTTTTATATCTGACAAGATAAAGAAAGTACATTTAAGGTTTATCCGTGGTGTTAACTTAAAAATAAAAACTAAAAGAAAAAGAAAAAATCATGTAAGTAAGAAAAGGTTTGAAGATATTTTTTCTGGATATTTTTGTTGTT
>JAHZNJ010000399.1:0-14370 GCA_027744475.1 Lepidocyrtus cf. sotoi NNG-2020
ATTTCTCATTATAAAAGTAGTAATATTATTTTCTATCACTCTCTTTACACAATTTTTGCTAATGGTTCTGCAAACTAATCACCATCACCATCCATTTGGTATTTTGACAAGCGAAAATGGAAGGAAGGAAGGAAAAGGAAATTTCATTACACAAAAAATCTTTATTGATTTCTCATCATAGTATTTTTTGCAAAGTGGGGAAAGAAATAAAAAATGAAATAAAGTTGAGCGGAAGGGAAAACGGAATTAGGCAAATTTCTAGGATAAAATTTTTCTTTATTCACTTCCATGTTCATGATCATAATATTATTTATGTATCCTTATAAGGAGTTAAGATTAAAAGCTGTCAAGAACACGATATTACGATACTGAGCAGCTGCTGCATTGCGCTGCTCCTGCTCACTTGTAACGTAATACCTGAGGATGACAAGCGATGGGTGGTCGCTTGGTCGTTGTGGTCAACGTAAATTTGGGCTATGTCGGTGTCAGTGTCAGTGTCCAGCCCATAATATTTAAAGTAATTAGCATAGAGCGGAAGGATAAAAAAAGAAGGTTTTATGCGTAGGCTTGAAGGTGATTTATCCTTGGGGAATAAAATTATGGATTTGACATGCGAATTAGAAGAGAGCCACGATAAAAAACGGTGGAGGCTAAAAAGTATTCAAGCATAGCAAATTGTTGTATTACAAATTAATTAATGTTTTTGGTTTTTTAAATTATTTTTTTTCGAATTTATGAGTTATTTATAAGTGGACTTAAAATTAAGATCTTTAAGTAAAACTATGAAATGATGATCGAATGAGCAATGTGCTTCTACTTTCTACAATAAAATCTACGCTTTTAACCAAAAAATTGTTGTTAGATTAGAAAATGTTTTATTGAAATATTTGATCAATTGTCAGTCATCAATATCATAAGAAAGCTTTCAATTTACAGTTTTTCCTGGTTATTTCCTTTCTGCTGTTGTCTTATTTGTTTCTCCATCATAAGTCCTCTGTCATTCCACTATAATTATAATTACGACATCCGGTAATTGTACACCTTCGCCATCACGTAAAAACCATGCACTATAGCTGGTATGCCGCTGCTGCAAAAACATAGCAGAAAGTTGATCAACAAGTCCCAGCTCCATCCGGTCAAGCAAAGGACAGCCACGGGGGAAAAGAAGAGACAAAGAATCCCGATGCAGAGCTCTTCAAAGGATACTGCCAATACCATTTTGTTGGATAGTTATGTACAGAGAGTGATGATAGACAAGCTTCTAAACGAAATATACAAAATTGAAGGAAAAAGAAGGCGGATGGTGTTGATGATGATGATGATGTCTGTGTGTATGATTCTTGATTTTACAATAATGATTTTTATTTAAAATTATTTCCATTCTTCTAATAATGCCATTAATATGATCGAATGTTAATTATTTGAAACATTACTTACTGCTAGATTCTAAATCGAAGGATAGTGAAGATTGTCTCCCGGGTAAATAGTTTTTTTTTCAGTTTATTAGTTAATCCTTTCACCTGGTTTCGTAATTATTGTGCTACCGCCTACGTTGTTCCAATGCAGTTACTTATCAGTCACCTTTCATTCGTTTTTTCCTTTTCTACCTGTTATGAAATGTTAAACTTATTTCCTAAATACTTATGAAAAGTAATTATTAGTTGATGCTGATTATAATAAGCTGTTCAATTCAATTTCTATCGTTAGTAAATAGTAGTGCATAACGGAGCATCCCGAAAATATTAAATTATATCGTGATATAGAGAACAGAAATGTAGGTTTTTAGAAATTGTCAAGCAGTTTACCCGCTACAGTTAAAATGCAAAATATTCCTTAATATGTACATACTTCATAATTACCATTAAATTATGTCATAAAAATGGAATCATGAATGAATTATTCTAAAATTAAATTTTAACCAATGTAACCATAAAATTGCTATTGGATTAGAAAATGTTTTATTGAAATATTTGACCAATTGTCAATCATCAATATCATAAGAAATCTTTCAATTTACAATTTTTTTCCTAGATATTTCTGTTGCTGTCTTGTCCTCTCTCTCATCCTTGTATTTTGCATAATTGTGACTATGACATACGGTAATTGTACACCTTCGCCATCACGTAAAAACCATGCACTATGCCTGGTATACCGCCCAAGAAACAGAGAAGAAAGTTGATCAAAAGATCCCAGCTACATCCGGTCAAGCAAAGGACAGCCAACGGGGGAAACAGGATGCATAAGATTATGATGCAGACCTCTTCGAAGGATACTGCCAACGCCATTTTTGTTAGATGCACAGCAAACGACACGAAATTGAAGGAAAACGATGATGAATGGTGGTGGTGATGATGATGTGTGTGTTTGTATGATACAATGACTTCAACTTTGCAGTAATTGTTTCAAATTGTCTCCATTCGTCTAAAAATGCCATTATTTACCATCAAAAAATCATCTAACGTTAGTGAAAATTGTCTCCCGGACAAATAGTTTTTCGAACGGTTTATGCTTGTGCTCTGATACTTATTGTGCTACCACTCGAATTGTTTCAATCTAATTAATTACATTATTAATTAATTAAAGTTATTTTCACTTTTCTACCAAGTCTGCTGTTATGAAGTAAAAACGGATGTATCGGATTATCGGATGCGCGTTTTGGCTTAAAATATTAGATGAAATGTATTGATTTAATTTATACCCATATGCCAGCTAAAATTAACAGATAATAAAAATTAATCACATGAATATAGGTTCTAAAATATAATTAGTAGGTTACGATAAAGTTGTGGAGATCAGTTTCGTTTTTTACAAAATTACTATTTGATACCAAAATATTCTTAACAGTTACGTAAATAATTACTATTAATTTATAAGTATATAATGAATTGCTTCTAAATATAACGAACTATTTCACATATCGTAACAATTATAGAGAATTATTGTGTCAAAAGAGGGTCGGAGGTTTTTATTTGAATAAAAAAATTAGAATTGAAAACATTTTGATTTGATCTAATTATATTATTAAATTAATCTAAAAATCATAGTTTTCAATTCCTGCTGCTGTCTTATTGCTATGCATAAAGTTGCAGTCGCCTAATTACAAAAGGTTCAGAAGATATTATCATCTCGGTTTGCAGAAGTATTGAGATCCAGCAGCGGAGCAGAGAGAAGAGATCCTTTTCCTTCCTATTAGGATGAGAACCAGTTGTATTCATAGTGCTTATACATCACGTAGAAGGCATGGGCTATGGCCGGGATACCGAAAAGGAACAGTAAAAGGAGACAATTGATCAAAAGATCCCAGGAACATCCCGACATACAGAGGACGCCAAGGGGAGGGAATAGGATGCACAGGAACATGATGCAGACCTCTTCAAATGTTATTGCCATTTTGGAACTGGATTGTAGGATATGCTTCGAGACTACTTCAATAATTTTCAGGAATAAAATTTGAGAAGATTACTTTAATCAGCAGTGGTGAAAGTGTGGAAGGAGGAGGAAGAGTAGTTCATGAGTGTAGTGGTATGGTGGTGGTTGATAATAATTTATTCCTCTCACATTCGTGATTTCTTTCATTCATTGTTGCTTAGATTTTCTATTAGCAACTTATTTTGCTTCTTTCAAGATTTTTGCTGTCTCCTTGTTAGCCAGTTGTAAAATATTTGACATGTCGCATGTCGTGAAGTGCATACCTTAATCAAGTCGTACTTGTTTTTAGATTACATTTCATATCTTGCTTTATGAATTAGCCCAATTATAACAATCCAATAAATGGAATATGTATTGCGCTTCCTTTCTTTTAAAAGCGTACGTCTTCTCCTTACTAACACCCCCACGCGAAAATCTGCTTTATTATCTGCATCTTCTACGTTCACGCACTCTGATCATGATCAATCAGCTTATAATATGCTGTGCAAACTCATTTTTATCAGTAGTAAATAATGGTAGTACATAGTATCCCGAAAATATTAAATTATATCATAATGTAGGGAACGGAAATGTAGGCTTTTAAGAAATTTAACGAATTTAACCCGGTACAGTTGAAACGTAAAAGATTTCTTGGAAAGAATTGTCTCGATTTTTTTTTCATTAAAAGTTAAAGGAGGATGTGAACTTGTGAAATCACGTGCAATAAAAGGAAGCAGCAAAATATTATTGAATAAAGTGATGTCGATGTACGAACGATATTATAAATGATTGAATTACAATATAATCTCATTTTTACTTTAATGAAACATTTATTGAAGTTAAGTTGATTTCAATTTTGGAGCTTTGACTTTGGCTTTGACATTGCTTTTACTATGCCTTCCACATCTTCATTCACATTTTCTTATGCATTCATTTTTCCTACCATAAACCTAATAAGGAAGGATATTTCTTCTCAAAAAGACAGTTTAATAATTTTCACGTGATTAACCACGTCACATTTCCATATTATTTTTTTTAAAAAAACTTATCTCACATAGCCCCTTTATACTTTATATTAACAAAGCCCTCATCATAATTATATTAGAAGAATGGAATGCGAAGAAAATGAATTATGACATGAAATAAAACTTTACAAAAAGGAAGAGGAAAAGAGAAAAGGTAAGGAAAAATTACGGATAATCCGACCTGACAAGTTGTTTCCTTTTCCTCCTCCACCTTCTCTTTCTTCTACTACAAGAAAAACACCTGTGCAATAACTGTCACAGCGCAGCAGCAGCATTATCAGATCAGACCATGTCTGTCAGTCTTCTTTCGTATTTTCCTAACTTACCCCACAGAAGCTTAAATAGAGTGCCACGGCCATTGGCATACAACCATACAAGTAGCGAACAACATCGTATCGCATCGTATAAAACCATTATCATTATTATTATCACTTTTTCTACTACAAACTTACAATCCCTGCCTTTTCTTACCTTCTTTTATTCTGGCTTGATGCTTATTCTTTTCCGCTGAATTTTTCTTAACTCCAACTCTACCCATTTTACTTACTCTTTCGCTTTTTCCCTCAATTTTATTCATCCCAGTAGAAGACATCATGTCAAGGAGATAATAAAAATAATGGACTTTGTGCTGTTGCTTCCCTCCTAAAAAATTGTTCAACTAACTATCTACTCCTCTTTTGGGTAAACTTGTAAACGTAAACACTAAACAGCGTAAGCATCAACGCGAAAGCAACAAAACGCTGCCACCGTCACCATCACCAAACATTCATTTCCTTGTCCTTGAGGCTTCATGTCGCCCTTTCTTACTTACTTTTACATATATATCTGCTGTCCCCCCACTCTACTTTATTTCCCCCATTTTCTTCTTCTTTTTTCCACTCATCCACTCATAATCTTAGCCATTAGCCTCCATAAAAACCACTTTTGTAATGACCTTAGCAAAATGGCAAGCAGGGAGACATTTTACTATTTTCTCTGAGGGGAAAGGAAAGGAAACGACAAGAAAATTTAAAAAGAAGAGAAAGAGAGCGAGAAGAAGAAAATGTTTTTCTTCTCTATTTTCTTCCTATTTTTATTTTGAAGCAGAGAAGTAGTGTTGTTTTGCATGGAATTCCTACGCAAACCAAGCATAAACGTTTTCATTCTTCTTTTTTTCCTTTTCTTCCATGCATACTTCCAATTTCATCTGTGAAGAAGTGAACTATGAACCACCTCAACACAAGTCGTGTTGTTTCCTAGTTTTGATAAGCCTTTTTTTGTAATATTTACCCACTTCCCTGCTACCGAGCGAAGTTCCGCTCACCCATATAGAATATGATATGATACGACTTGCTGACATGACATCATTCACAGCATCATGCACAGCACAGCACAAGCACAACAGCAAGCAAAAGCTATTACTGCATTGATTTTTTGTCTCACCCATTCTTAAAATAACTGGAGTAAGTAAGTATTATGATGATGACATGATGATAGTTTTCGTGTTTTTTTCGTCCTTCCACTTTACTTAATAAATGGGGAACGTAGTGGTAGTGCACTGGCACAGCAATAGTAGTAAAAAAGAGAAAAAGGATTATTTTTTTGATGGAGTTGTAGCAGAAAATGGGGAAAAGAAGTAGAAGGAAAAAATCTCATATTTTGTGATATTGCATATTTTCACTCATCCCTTTTCTCTTTCTCTCTCTCTCTCCCTCTCTTTTTCTTTTTCCATAACATCACATCTGGCTAGTAATAATGATGATAGTTTTGTGTGTTGTGTTGTATGTGTGCTGCTGTGCTAGTTGCTTCTGTTTGCGATGATGTTTAATAGTGGTATCAAAAGGTAGTTGAGGCTCATTTACTTGATAAAGCTTTATAATATTCATTTCGCTTCATTTTTTCTGGAGGTGGTGCTGTGGGACGATATCGTAAAAATTAATGTGGCTTTTCATGCATCATCATATCTATCTTTTCAGTTTCCTTCCTTCCTTTTACCACTACTACAACTGATTGTTGGTGGAAATACTAATCTGAATGATAAATGAAAAGCAGAGGAGCAGGAGAAAAGCAAAATCAGTAACGATGAAGTGAAAAGGCTATTATGTAGGATAGATATGGAGATAGTGGAAGAGATTGGGGAAATATTTTTGTTTCCTTTCTAAAAATAATGAGGAAATGAGAAAATTCCAATGAAAATTAATGGAGAAATAAAAGAAAGGTGGCAGGCGCAATAATGAATGATGTACGTTTTTTATGTTCTATCCATTTGAATAAAGTTTATTATGAGTTTGGCTCTGTCTGTCTATGTCTGTCTGGCAAAGCAATAATAAAAAAGCTTAGAAAAAACAGGTTCTCAGTTTGCCCCAGTTTGTAATCGTTATCGCTCACTACTCACTGCCTGATTGCCAAAATCCATGGCCAATTCAGTTAATTTTTGGGATTACATAATTGAATACTGACAATTGACGTATCCTTCACTTACTTAAGTACACTTTTCTATGTAATGTGAAGGAAATTTGGAAATGTAAAAATCATGAGATCGGCTAATTTCCTACAATATGGACTATGGACTGAGTGAGTAGACCTTGAACTATCTTTGAGTGAACGTGCCAAGCCAAGGTCATGTCATTATCGTCCATATCCTGCTAATTTATTGATGCAGAAAACTTCTTTTAAAGAAAAGAAAACATTCGTTAAAAAATTAAAATTTGAGTTCAGGGACTGTAAAAAGGAGCCAAAAGCAATCCAAGCAGTTTACTTTGTTGTAACTTTTTTTTGCTCATTTTCTGTTTTTAGGAAAAACGTAAGTAAATACACGTCCTTACAACTTGTCCCTTGTTTCTTTTATATTTGATATCACGACAAAAAATTAAACGAACAAAGTTTTATGTTTAATCATGAAACTTTACAGTTTTAATTTTAATCGACTTCCTGTAAGCCCTAGAGGGAGTCGTTCATCATACTTGGTATTTCCGATTTGGATTTTCTTGGAATCGTTCATAAGTATCCTTTCTGCTGGGAAAATGGAATAAATACACGGCTGTGTATCATTAATTCGCAAAAGATTGAAACTTATATTATTAAAGCAAAAGTCCTTTTTATGTACTTATTTAAAGTTAACAAATGAATAACCTTTTGCTTTCCTCAAACATCACATTTCACCCTTTTCAGATTACTCATTAATTACTTTATATTGCATCACTTTAAAATCATTTTTCTACCTAATCATTATGACATCATTCAGATTTTTAGACTCGCCTTTTCCGTCATATGAATTTAATTAGTATTAATACGATTCTCCTCCAGCTGCCGTTTTTTACTACATTACGTAAATCTAAAAATTGACGTAATTGGATTTCTTTTTCCAACAACAACCTTGACCAAAAACATGTAAGTAGGTAATTTGCATAATGTATTAAACCTTTTTTGCTTGCAAGCAAGGATCTTTTTCTTTCTTTATGTAAACAAGGATATATGAAAAAACTGGGATAGTAGGCGGATTAAGAAAAGCCATTTCATTTCTAAAGAAATTGCTCTTTTATAAAATCATAATAATATCGAAAGTGAAAATGGAATAAGGATTTTCAGCGGAAATGAAAGGAATTACCCTAATTCGTAAGATCCGTCTCTTTTGCGAAAATTCATTTTCACTCCCATTCAATTTTCAACAGTTGCACATTTTTACTTACCTTTCCGGCTTTCCCCGCTTTTTCCTTCCCACTTCCCACTCACTTTGTCATTTACATTCATAAGAATAAGGATTTAGCAGATCAAAAGCCTCTGCTTACCGCTGCCCACGACACGACAATATGTAAGAATAAAAAAAGTGAAAGGGAAGAAAGAAATGGATGAGAAGAATGATTGAATGTGAAAGAAAAAAATGTTTCAATAAAAAGCAGAAAATGCCAAGTGAGTGAATGAATAAAGCAGTGCATATTACTGTAATTGTGATTGTGACGTGTGTCACTTCTGCCATTTTTATCTTTCACATAATACCTATTTTAATTTAAATGATATTCAATACCATTCCAAAAAATATTGTCCTTGTCCACGTCGTCATATATTTTGATTAAAAGCTAAAAATATTTTGTTTTGTTGTTGCTCACATTCAAGTCGTATCGCATCATCGTTCGCATCAGTTCCGTTACAATTTACATACCTAAGCCGTTTCCTCAAAATGAAATCACACGCAAGTAATCCAAAAATAAGTAAGTGAAATTCCATGAAAAAGAAAGCACATAAAGAATTGAGTTGAGTAGGAAGGAAGGAAGGAAGCTGGGAAAAAGGGAGAGTGAGAGAACGATAAAGAGAGAACTGGAACTGACTGATGTTGGACGACTGACTGTTGAGAGGAAGGAAGCATAAAAAATTAGATTGTAACAAGTGAAAGAATGAACAGAGAAAGACAGACATAGCACAGCAAAACGGAACATCAACAGCGAATCGATGCGATGGACCATGAAATCCAAATCTGTCGTAAATTGATAATGATCGTATTATTCGTATTCACAGCACATCATCGCAGATATTTCTTTCCTGCTTGAATAAATTTCAAGTGTCTAAGTATTTACTGAAGTGTACTTGAAAAGGAGAATAAAAATAAATATTCAATGTGGAGCTCACATCAAGCTCCAGGCTTGTTTGATATTTTTGCAATCGTACGTTCTATATGTTATAAGGTGAAGATAAACCAAGGTGGGCCATAGCCGTAAGAGTAAGTAAATAAAGGAGACAGTTTTGCAGTGTTGTTTGCTCTGAGTTTTCTTTGGGTGAGTGTGTTCATGGTGAAAGGTGGAGATCATGGGAAAACGTCATGTCAGAACTTTGTTATCATGTCAGTCAATTCCTTTTCAAAGAAAGGAGAAATTAGATCAGCAGGTAGTCCCTTACCAATTTCCGTTTAACATTGACCGCAATTTTAATACGGTCATACTACCTTGCTATGATTTTTTACAAGAAGTTTGAAATGCACGTACTTTTTTAGAGTGTATACATGAATGACTAGTTGACTTAAGTTGACTAATCATAATGGCTACTTATTGGTAACTACCATCATCATAGATACGTACATCAAATTATCTATGAGTTAATGAGTGATGCAATATTTTTTTCTAGCTGTTCAGGGTAGAAAAGCACAGAAACGAAACGAAATAAAAAAAATGACTGAAAACTGTTTATAAGCACTTATTTGGAAATAGAATCAACTTGAATTATCCTTAGCTGCTCTCTCTCCCATAAGAAAATGAGAATAAAGAAAAAAGTATTACTAGGTATTTTGCAGGACTTTATTTGTAGTTTTCAGTCTAGTTTAGTTTGGAATTTTAAGGAGAAAATGAGTGAGGCTAAGGGCAAATACTACCCCCACGATCGCGATCCTTATTATGAGGACCGGTGGGGTAACCGTCTCCCTGACTCACCGCCAGAGCAGTGGTACGATTTCACCTTCTTCGGAAACAACGCTCTCAGCATTATTGTTACCATCTTTCTCTGCTGGTTCATCTTCTGCTTCATTTGCGCCTGCATCGTGTCCATGAAGATGCATATGGAAGAAAGAAGTTACTTCAATGAGCAGTACCGCTCCGAAGGACAACCTCAGCAACAAACCGGTCAAATGGAAAACCCCGGTGAGCACAAAGCTAAAGGAACCCTGTATGCTGCCTCCTCCGCAACTGATGGGGATGTACCGTAATGAAATAGATGACTGATTGACTGGCATGTTAAGTTATAACGGAAATTCACTGAACCTCCCCACCACATCTCAATTCAAGAAAATCGAGAGAGGAGAGTAGATTTGAACTTGATATTTAAAAACAATTTCACAAACTTATTTAAATTTGATCTTTATCCAGATCCAGAATGAGTTCTAAAGATTACGAACTTAATAAAGAAAGTTAAAAATAGACTTCCTTCACTAAAAACGTATTTACTTGAGACCATTTTAATGATTTAGTTTAGTGAATTAAGTATGAATGTTTTTTTTAATATTGATGTAGTGATTCATTAAAATACCAATAAGCCAAGACAAGAAACAATGTTTGTTTAGGGACAATAGTATATAGCAGCGTTTCTTTATTTTGTCAGTCTCACATAATTTATCAATTCATAAAATAAATACATAATCAGGCATACATAAAATAGAAAAGCGTACGTAGTAGCGTAGTACTTATTAAAAAACCTAAATAGCCATAATTGACTGTAGTGAGTGACGAGACGACAAGGACAAGGATGATGATGTCACTCAATCAAACCTCTTACAGAACTTATTGGATAAAATATTCATATTGTGGTTAATTGTTATACAGAACATATATATAGCTTAATTAATTATATAGCTTGGGCTTGCAGGCAGGCTATTTGTAACTTTTATGGGACGAGCGTGTCACTGTCGCAGTCGCGGTCGCACTACTGGGAGATACTTTTGGAAATGCCATAGCCGGAGGGAGGTCCTCTTCTGATTCATCATCTCCTTCCAACTGCAACTGTCTCTTGATTGCTTCTTTCAGCCGCATGATGCTTAAAATGAAATCGTCCAGTTTATCTGGAAATGGAATACAAAATATGACAAAATCATTTAATATTTAATATTTATTTCTTCTTCAATAAAAAGAAAGTATTATTCGAAGGCATTTTTTTCGATTTGTCTGTTGACTTACCGTGAGTATCTGTCTGGAAGCGTAAATATTGAACGGTTCCCTCTAAAGTCCCAGTTATTCCTCTTATCCACGCACTTTCATGGGCACTATCTAAGAACGGTGAATTTTTCCTTTCTTTCGTCTTCTCCTTCCAAAGGTTGAAGTATTTTCGAACTAGATCCCATTTCTCAAGTTCCCTTTCCTTAAGTCTATCAATCATGCGAGCTGTTTACAGGAGAAGAAAAATGAAAAATTTTAATCATTAGATTGTGAAGTGAAAGTTATCAATGTTATCATGAATAGTTGTAAGTAAGTAAGTATTTTGGTTAAAAATTCTTCCTTCTCTTTACTTACGTATATTTCTTTGATGACGTTCCATCCTCCTTTGCCTTTCTTGCGCTTTCGTCTTTAGCGTTTCCTTCCAATTTCTAGCAATCATAGCTTCCTTCTCTATGCGGGCTTTAGATTGGTTAATTTTAGTTGACATCCATTCCAATAGCTAAATGCATAGCAAAACATGCATAATTATTGTCAAAGTAAAATTGATTGAGGCGTGCTTTTTAGTTCTTGTAATTAATTAATTATGCACTGTTCTTACATAGTTCTCATGGGCTCTCTTCATCATCTCCGAATCCTCTTTTCTTCTCTCTGCACACCTAAAATCTTTCATTGTGGAATGCTGCATGAGTTTCAGCCGGTGAAGTTTTCTCGCTTCCTCCAACGCTCGTTTCTTCTGCATCTGCGACTGATTTTTCTGATAGCCCCTAAGCATATTCGTTAAGTACATTTCGTTCCTCTTCTTCTCGAACAGTTCCACTCTCGCCTTAGTCTGCTGGTTCCTATTCCTCAATTGATTTATTCGAAATTGATTGGATAATGCGGTGGACTTTCTGACCTGGGCCAACTTCACCGCTTTGGGATCCTCCTCCCTCAAGCTCTGCCTGATTATCTTCAACTGTTCCCTATCCTTCTTGAAGAGGTCATCAGCATTCCTCGTGCTTTCGTGGATTTCATCAACCACCAAGGTCCGGAGATAGTCCCGATACTTATTGAATTCCAAGAGGGAGACCATAACTTCGTTTTCCGAATTGATTAAGCCTTGCCTATGAAGAAGCTGTGTTGTTACGGGACTCCGTACGAAAGCTTTTCCGTGGGGGTCTGTGAGAACGGTATAGGAGACGCCAGAAGTTCTTTCCCGATTGTGTGGGTCCGTCAAGTTGTAGTGGTTATGCTTCCTTTCCCGTCTAACGCTGACCTTTCCAGAAGAATAATACATGAAACCAGGTGGGGCTCGAAGTAAAGGGATTTTGTGGTCGAGAGGAAGACAATGCCAATGCGGTAAGGCCAATGGAGGAACGGAACCCTTCGGCTTCTCAATGAGAGTCGGAGAGCACCTCCAAGGCGGACTTTGGTCTCGTGGAAAGTCTCTCGATTGCGGAGGGTTCCCTTCTATTACTGCTGCTTTGACGTCCGCTGCTTTCAGGAGGACAGGTAATGTTCGTGTTAGGGCGACATTCCTCTGGACATCTTCCTTTCAGTTTTTCCAGGAATTTCTTTGTGAATTGGACATGACATGCTACCCCAACAGTTGTCCTCGATGTCTGCTTCATTTCCTGCTGTGGAGTTGTAACGGTTCCCTGCTGTTTGGAGACGGGAGCCATTGTCAATGTCGGAGAGTTCTTCTACATCGCCGGTGGCGGACATGTCGCTGATGATGATGATGAGCTGCTGCTGCTTGCTTTACGTACGAGTTAAAAAAATTGTATTGTCCCTGATTTTACTGTAAAAGTTTTTACAAAATTTTCGAAGTCGTAAGTCGAATCCAGTAGATTACATAAATTAGTCTGAATTTCTACAAAAATTATGAGTAATTATTCGTTAGATCGTGCGATTCTTAAAAAAACGAATTGACAAGAAAGAAAAAAGTTTTGAGTTTGCACTTTGCGGCCCACAAAATTAGGAATCAAATTGAAAAAAAAAACTTGTTTACAAAAAACCTCAAATCACTTGGTAACCTTATTAGCAATCAAAAGTCAAAACGAAGTAGTTATGAGGCTTATTTGAATGATACGGTGGGGGTCATACAGGTCATGAACTTGTGCATGATAATATGATGCGATATACCCATTCGACTGTGTAAATCAAAATCAAAGCGCTGGAACAATTAAGTATAATGATTAATTTCTGTTATTACGGACATTTTTATTACATTTATTATCACTTTAAGGTAAAAGTTTACATTTTCATTTATATTTGACATCACATTGTAAATGAATAGCCTACGCAAACATCGCATCAGGAAAATATAGTTTGAAAGTCTGACAAAGCACGGCACAAGCTAAAAAAGCCTGGCAAGCATAGACCTATGTATTTAAGTGTACCTACACAAAAATATTTTTTGGTAAACCTACACTATCATTATTCACCTTGAGTTACTTAAAAGTTTCTNCCTATGTATTTAAGTGTACCTACACAAAAATATTTTTTGGTAAACCTACACTATCATTATTCACCTTGAGTTACTTAAAAGTTTCTTCAAACCAAAATGAAATAGAAGCTCGTAATAATTGCCGCAGTTTGCATTAAAAATGTATTTCCGAGGAGAAAATTACTGATGGCTTTTGAAGGTAACGCGTGACACTCAATCGTTTCTGCAAGGTCTCTTTTACTTCTTCCATGATTATGGTAGTTTGCATGGCTCGAGTGATCCATATCATCTTTCATCCTATCCGCCACTTGCATAATCTCTTGATTAATGTAGAAATTGCTCCGAGAATCGATCGATCCGGGTATGAAAGCTGTATCAGCACCAGTAGCCCATCTCCGCTGTTACTGGAACTTGTCTCGCAGCGATGAGTTGGCCAATGCCAGGCGAACCGTCAAGTGTTTCATTACTTCGGAAGAGACCGTGATGAGCTAGGCTAATTAAAAAAAGGTCAACGGCTCTCTGATGACTTCTGTAAATGCTCAAGGGATGAGTTACAGGAGGTACGTTCCCATATCGAGGATAGAAGTCGATGGTACCAAGAGGAACCAAAGTTCCGTAGTGATTGTTCGGAGCTACCCAACAGTTTGGGGTTGAGTCTGAAAGACACCCATCGGAGTGGATTACGTCAACGAAAGCGGCGTCAGTACGGCGAAGACGGAGTTCTAAGTTTGCTGTTTCAAGAAATGGGCCGGAAGGATCCAAAGCTACTTGCAAAATTAAATGAAATACCTTCAGTTAAGAATTCGTTCTGAGGAACGTATCAGTATGCATCTTTTGCAAAAAAATATTAACCTGTGATTCTATTGAATGATCCAGGCGAACCTCTCCCGGCCAGCCC
>JAHZNJ010000400.1:0-14052 GCA_027744475.1 Lepidocyrtus cf. sotoi NNG-2020
TCAAATATGGCGCGGTATCGGCACGTCAAGAAATGTTTTGCTTCAAGCTAGTATTTACACCGCTTTGCAAGCGTTTATTATAAAGCTTGAGCAGAGTAAGCAAAGAGTAATTACTCTTCGGAAGGGAGTTAAAGAAAGCAAAATGAAGGAAATATAAATGGACCTACATCTAAGACGCTGAGCATATTAAGTAAAACGAAAAATGAGTGTCTTATAAATAATTCTCTACCGCTTTATACGTCATATTATACATATCCATATCATATCCTAAAAAAGAAAAATATTACCTCACAATGCTTCACTCTGCTATTTACACCATTACGCCATAATTCATAAAAAAGGAACTCTCTAAACAACCAAAACCACTAATATTTCACTTGGCTTGGTTTCATACTTACTTAATAATAAAAAAAACTTTTCTCTTTGTTGCACAGTTGCACCGAGCATTAGCAAACCTGCAGCAGCAGCAGCAAATAGCGATGATGACGATGACGACAACGGAAAAGCCAAACCAAATCTTTAATCTGTTAATACTGCTCTGCTGCGCTGCAACGCTAATTTTGCGTTATAGTTTTTAAAGCTTTTACTTTAGCCATGCCTCTTTTTTTATGCTCCGCTCGTATATTTCGCTCAAGACCAGATGGCGTTTACAACGGAAGCATTTTATTACAGTAAACTGATGAGTGTAAGGTCATCGGTTCACTTTCAGCTCAGTCATTCTTCAGTTCTTCAGTTCATGCAATGCAACGCAACACAACTACAAACGGAAGTTTCGGATAATATTTTATTAGAAAACTATGTACGCCACCGCCACTTCAACCACCACCACTACAGCAGAAAAAGAAGAATTATATATCACCATCATCATCATCAGACTAATAATTTGTGTTCATTTTTTTCAAACATTTCATCCGAAAGGGAGAAAAACCAACCACGAACATTAACAAAAATCCTGCTGAGCTTTTGCAGCTCGTTTGTTATCCCCACCACCACCACCATGTAATGCACCACACCGCAGCCACACGGTTTTTAGCTTATTCTATCATAATTATAATTTATAAATTATATATGAATCCCTTCACTCACTCCACTCCACTCCACATTACGTAATGTACTGTACTGAACTGAAGCTTACCTTTTTCTGAAACTGCATAATATTAGCTTTCCCTTCTTCTTTGCACTTTACCACTGTTATTATTACTACACGATTATTGTCGGTAGTATTATGGAGAAGTGAAGTGGAGAAAAGTGATCGGTATAAATTATTATGTAATTCGAAATTATTACGCTGGTGCTGCTGAAGCTGAATAGATTTTTTCTTTCTAAGTATGCCTGTACTTTAGTCGAAGTATATAGCACTTTATTGTTATTATTACCGACAACCGGAGGAAGTAAAAGACGAAGTAAAAGAGAGCAAACTTTAAAGGTTTTTTTGAAGTGGAAGTACTTATAATAATGCCTAATAATAGAGAAGCTAAAAGAAGAGAGAATGAATGGCATAGAGTAAGAGAGAGAGAGAGAGAGGAAAATATAGCATGTGTGAAAGTCATTAAGGTATGGCGTTAACTTGTAATCCCACAGCAAGGAGAGAAAAGAGGAAAGGAGAGAAGAGAAGAGGAAATGGCATTACGATCAATTTTTTATGTTCCGCCAATTGATACGATGTGAAGTTGGCATTCCGACTTAACGCTTGTTGAAAAACATTCCATTACTGTTAACATTACTCAAATGAAGTAATTTTTTGAAGACAAGGCTAAATATTGCATCTGTTAAAGCTGTAGTTTAATTAAAATTAAAAAATTGTCGTCAGAAAAGTCATTCAGTTTTAGTAATGACAAAAAACGTCGATAAAATTTTATTTTAAATATTTCAATGCATTGTACAACAGATACAGAACTGCTGTTATTTCTTTGTTCATTGAATGCATAATAAAACTAGTGAATTTTTTAAAATTCTTATTAATTGCCAAAACTTCATTTAAAACGTGAAATATTGCAATCAACGTGAGCATGCTTTAATGTATGAATATGATTGTCTCAATTCAACTCTCAATATAAAGATAAAGGCTGACGAAGGTGTGTAACTTTACACCAAAAGTGTGAGGAAATTCCCTTGAAAATGATAGGGTAACCTTTGAGTATCTTTATCCCCCAATTTCAAAGACACCTTCGCCACTCCACTCACACTCAAGTTGTTTTTATGTTCTCTAACTAACAAGGAGAGGAGAACTATCTAGAACAAAAATCCATTACCGAACGAGAACCTAACCATGTCTATTTAAGTCTCATCATCATCATCATAATCATGTTAGATAACACCAGTCAGCAAAATATAATGACGATAGATAACAATATAAAAGCAGTTATTTTAAAACTCTAAAAAAAGCTACATAACATTACACACAATTTTATTCACACAGACATTCAGACATCCAAAAATACTTTTCATCAAAAATTTAAAAGCATATCTTTATCTCTCGAGGCTACTTTTAATGTTGCCACAAGGAAAGGCCAGCAGAAGTTTGAGAAGATCATCATTATAATAAAAAAAATTGAAGGAAATGGCTTGATTCGATCACACAAAAAACAGTGGAATAATAATAATAATAATATGTATGAGCCCACCGGAGTCATTACAGTATTGGGATAATTGCGCGAGTAAAACTTTGAGGAAACAACAAAAGTAACATTCTGCTTAAAGAGATTCTTTTAACAGATTGTGTGTCTACATTACATACTTAATAATAAATTTTTCTTTAGGAAAAAAATTAAACTTTAACAGAAGCCATGTTTTTCTCTCTCCTGACAATGAGTGGATTCAATTATTTCATTTCATTTAACCTAAATATATTGTTACGTTGCTCACGATCAGTTCTACCACGATGGATAATAAAAAGTTTTGCACAGAACAAGAAAAAAACTTTGTTGTGTCGATGATGGTGTGGGAAGGTAAAAAAGATATCAAGACAGAAGAACAAAAAGGTTGAATTATAGTATCATGGATTATCTGTGTTTGAGATTCTTGAAAAAAGTCTTGCGCAGAGAAACTACACATAAAAGAGATTAGGAAGTTAACTGCTGATAACACGAAACAATGTTGTTTCTCCTTCTGTGTTTTTCTTGTGGTGTGATAATGAACATGAAATGAGACGGGAAGTAGCTTGTTTATGAGAATACCTAAACACCTTTTTAAATGTTGTATCAATTAGGATTGCTGACTGACATAGAACAGAACGAACCTTTTTTGGCTCACCTTAGAACAGAAAGAAAAATATTATTTTTGTAGTAATAGAATTTATTATTATCATTAGATTTTAATTTTTACTGTTGTTGCGTTGTGGGTAGGTTTCGTTTTCATTATTATTATTTTACTTTACACCGTCTGTTAACTTTTTACTTTTTTACCCTTGAAGGGATAAAGAAAAAATATTTTTTCAGAGATTATGGATACATTGTAGAAATGTTTTTTACAAAATAATTTGCTTTCTTATCATGTTTACAGATTTTAATCCAAAAAGGATAATTATTACTTGAAATTTCTAAAAATGATATTAAATTTCTATAAGGAAGGATTCAGCAGCTTTAGCTTCTAAATAGTTTTTAATGTGTTTTCGGGTCATAAATTTATAATGCTTATTGCTTACTTTCTTGCTTCTAGCGTTTCATTAATTGGAGTCGTGATTGACATTAATTCATAATTAATTTACGAGCCAATAAATCTGTTTGTAGAAATAAATTTATGAGCTGTGCAGGTAGGTGTAGGTAGGTATCACTTAATAATCTAGCAACAATTTTTTCACTTGAATTCCGACTCAGCAGTAGCAAAAAATAAAGAAAGCAAGTCGATAGATAATGTTAATGTCTCTAAAACATGAAATCAAATGTGGAAGTGGAAATTTTTGCTTTCACCAATGCAATAAGCTTCCGTTATTTTTATGAATAACCACAACCATCCAATCATTATTAAAGGATATTAACCTGAAATAAAAAAATTTTCTTAATTTTCCTAAAGTTACTCGGAAATTTTTGAATAAAATTGCTAAACTTTGTAAAAAGCGCACTTATGAATACAAAAGTCATTCACAAAATTAGCATGAGTGGTACATCGTAGAGAGATTTTGTAGAACAAAGTAACATTCCATTGACAGAAAACGCAACACATAAAGAATTGCTCATATTTTAAGCTGAGTTGAAAACAATTAGCATTTTATTCTAGCAGGAAACATTAATCAAAATATGTAGCAGTATTGTAATCATTAGAAGTTTATCATTATCACTATCAGAAATCATCATCAAAAAATAATTCTCATTCCTACACTTGCATACTTACTATACCTACGTTCAAATGCGCATATTTTTTAAACTGAAACCAAGCAGTAGTTTATGCTCGTTGTGGTAGAAGTGGAAGTGGCAGTAGTGGGTAATTTTAGTAATTCTTATCTGTGAACAAAATGGGTACCTTGAAGTTTCTCAACTAAACGTTATTACCAGACATGAAAACAAGAACAAAAATGCCCTTCTCTTTATAAAGCCTTTTCCTTTTTTCTTTTATGATAATTTTACTATGATAAAATTTTTCTGGTTTCTGCCTTAAAAAACTGCTGATGTAAATCAGACAATTTTTTAACTACTGCTATGCTGCTGACGAAATAAGTAAGTAAATGTTCTACTGGGCTTTAGTTGAGTTGAGTTGAACGAAAAAAACTTCAAAACCTTCAAAAGTGAGGAAAAATTACCTGTTGATGAATTGTGATAAGCATTAATAAGATGCATTTATATAATATTTTTCCTTGCTCTTTTCTCTCAATTCATAAAAAAAATAACAATAAGTTTAGTAAAATGTATTAGGTTGGGGATATGATTCATAAAATATAATATAATATTCATTTGATACGACTTCTCCTCTCTTCCATATCATCATTATTACATAATATTATTATTTAAAGTTTTTTATTCCATGATGCAAAAGAAAAAAAAACTTACAAACTTAGCAAGATTTTCAGCAAAGCAGCAAACAAAAAGCCATTGAGCAGAGAGTGAGAGTGAGTAACGTTGAATATGTGTAGTTTGAGAAATATGTGTGTTCGTTCAAATTTATGTCTGTAAACTCCAAAGCATGGGCTGTAACGAAAATTTTTACTGATACGTAATTGATAAAAAAACCTTCCATCAGTGATGCTTCCTCACCAATTTTAACTTTGTTCTGGGTAATGCTTACCTCCGTGATGAAAGTCAAGATGATGATGATGAGATGACGATGAGTAAGTGCCACTGTTGCTCCCACGCCGGAAGGCAATGTAATGAAAGATGATGATAATGCTGTGGTGGTGGTGGTTGGTGGTGCTTTGCTCGCTTATTAAAGTAAAAATGTATAAATAAATAAATAAATGGAAAGTAAGTTTTATTCATATTAACAATATGTGCATCAAGTTTGATATGGTATGGTTTTATTTTATTTAATGAAGGAAACTCTTTTCTTCCAAAAAATCAACACTGTTCATCATATTGCAGCAATGCAAATGCAACTGCCGTGAGCAATGTATGGAATTGGGGAAAATGTATCAGCCCCCTGAATTAGTAATAATGATAACTTTCAGATAACTTTTACAGAGGGGGAAGGGAAAAAGGAAATGCTTTTACTGATTATTATTAAACCGATGGCGATGCAATGCAATAATAAAATGAAATGGCAAGGCATGAAGAAAAAATAGATATTATTCATTTTTTAGTTTAAGGAATGATGATGATCGGGAGTCAGGTAAAGTAGGTGATGGAGGCTTTTTTTCTCCTGCGTGTGGTACTCCACTACTACTACTCCAATTAACAATTCTTCTTGGAGATATTCTCTCACTTAATCCTTAATTGTGTTTAATGACTTCTCCATATCATCATCAAATTACTACGCTGAGGTAGAAGAGGGGAAACATTAGACAAATAGGTGTAGAAAGAAAGAAATGAATAGGTAGAAATAGTAGTTGATTGTGTGCACGTATGTGTGTGGGATTTTCGTGAGTTTTCCAGTGATCATCATCATCATTATCATTGCTAATTTTTTTGCCAAAAGCGTAAAGAAAAAATATGCAAAATTAATATAAAAGGAATTATTTCGTTTAGCAGATTATGCAAAATTGGTTGATTGCGGTTTTTGTTTCTGCAAATGGGCCAGCCAGCTGCTGTGGATTAAAAAAATGTTGCAAATTTTTTTATATGGTATAAAGCCACTAAAAGAAAAAATAGACCGCTTTTGAATTTACGTAGGTTAGATATGTCATCTTTAAAAGTCATCCGTAGCATGCAACTAATTTTGCATCGGCACAAACTTCTAATATTTCAGTTCACTTTGCTTATCTTTGGTCTAATTAATGAATAATTAGTTCACAATTTACATTTAAACTTCCAGTCTCCATCATAGGCATGGAGTATAGGATTCTGTTGATAAAAAATAAATATGTACTTTAATGCTTTTTACTTTTAATTATTACAAACGTGCATTACTTCAAAGAGAAGTAATCGAACATTTTCCCGTTTTTTGGCAGTTTCTAATGAACAAAGTACATGAGTTTCATGTAGGTAGTTTTTAACGTAACATTCGCAATGAAAGAAGAATCAATCCCAAAAAGAACAACACAAAAACACAACGCAACTCTTTTACGAGAGTTGGAGAAAAAGGAGAACAAAGCCGGATTACTTACATAATATTCGTTGCCAGCTCAGGTAAGCATGAAATCAGGAACCAAGTAAATGGAAACGGCGGAACTTAACTTTACTAAAAACTGGGGAGATGTTTGATTTATGGTGGCATATCATGCCACCTGATTTTCTTCGGTTGGTGGTGGTGTTGGAAAGTCGGTGGTGGTGGTAGTGGTAAGGTGGTGGCACTATTTACTGCCGTACACATACACACACACACCAACTTACCGCATTTGTGTACGAGAATGTAAAGCGTACTATAGTAATTGTAATTGCAATCTGCTGGAAATTGAATGAAACTTAGCCGCTACAGCAACACAACGCTGCTGCGCTGCTGCTGTTGTTAGCTGTTGCTCTTATTGTAAGGCGCTTAAAAACTAAATTGTAGAAAGAGAAACAAACTGCGGTAGATTCTTATTACTGATGGAGATGATGATGATTATGGTGATGGTAATGAATAAATAAAAAAACAAATGAACACACAACAACAACAACAACTTGCTGAATCTGCTGCTGCTGCTGATCTTTCTATTGCTTTCCTTTTAAGAATAATAATTTTTCTTTGGTTTTGCCTTTGCGTGTGATATTTTTTTTTCGACTGGACTTATTACTTAGTCTTAACTTCCCTTTAGATCTCCCATGCAGAGGATTATTATGATTGTAATGGATTACCTAATGAATGAGAAATTACAAGTGATTATGTATTACAGTGTGGATGTGCATAGTAATATTGAATTCCTGCTGAGTTTATGAGTGTATTCCATCCAGCAGCAGCAGCAGCAGCAGCAGTAAATAAAAATACGAAAAATATTATGTAGGGCATGTTTTTTTTTGTTTCGAGAGAGGATGGATGGAGGAAGTACACGTAGAACAGAAAAAGTTCATAATTTTATGCAGTAATTAAATACGAACATTAGTTTCCTCCACCAACACCACCACCGCACCAAAGTAGTGTTTATTATTATTACTTAAAATGAGTTCCGAAAAGGGCTTAAATGGTTTTCAAATGGCCTGAAATGACTTCAAATGATTTCCTTTTGAAATGGAATAAGAAGGTTCTTTTAGCTTTTGTTTGTCGATTGAGCTACATTTTTACAATAATTTATTGCTCTATGCAGTAATGGGTAATAAGTTCTTTCATTTGTTTCCAGCTACAAGTGTTAGGTTACGTTAAAATTCGTTCATCGAAGAAAGAAATATTTATTTTATCTGAACAGAGTACAAGCAAGAGCGAGCGAGCGAGCAGAATGAATGATTCAGAGTTTAAGAGAGAAGAGAGGATCGGAAAAATGATTAAAAATCCTTTAAAAGAGTATTTAATTTTTTTCTTCTTCTTCGTCTTCTTTCTCGGCACTTACTTAGTTTCCCATTTGAAAAATTATGACAAGATGGATTCCCTCCCCCAAACTCATTCTCAACTCATCATCTCCCTTTAGTAAGGTGTGGAAGGGTCCGACACCTTTTTCTGATTCATTTGTATGATTCTCTTGACTTTTAGGTTATCCTCATTTGTGCCCACTACCAATACCACCACGTTTGTAAATGTACAGTATAAAAGGTGTAGTAATTTTTTTCCAAAATTCTTATAAGTGAGTCGGAAAGATCGTTTATACATGTCTTCCGTAGCTTTATAAGAGTTTTGAATTGAAGTATAATATACTTTAAAACACGCCACAGGAACAAGACTAATATTGTTTTTAATTGAAAGCAGGTAATTACTTCCCGCAAAGGTGTTTTGAAAAGGTGCCGAGCGTAATTTGAAGGTGTTATGCAATGAATCACTAAACATCTCTTCTCTTCTTCCTCTCCTGGATGTGATATGCTGTGTAGTAATGGTGTAGTGTATTATGATGATATTAAATTGATTGCAGAAGAAGAAGAGGTGAGAAAACAGAAAAAAAGTTCTCATCTTCTCTTTCTCTCTTCTAATTTGCCAGTTGACTGATGAGAATCACTTTGAGTAATGGTTTGATACGACATAGACATATTTGTTGAATTGTTGAAAGTTTTTAAGGCTTTGCTATGAAAAACTCCCACTTTAGTTTTTCTTTAAATGTCCAAAAGATTAAAGAAGGAAGAGTTATTCGTTCTAATGTTGGTACGTTCTTTAATATAGGTCGGCAGTATTATAGATTAGCTCTCCTCATATTATGTTTTATGGCACACACGCACGTAAATCATCAACCATCAAGGTGAAAAGTATTATTCATATTCATTGGCAGATCAAAACATAATAAGCACAATACGCACAGCAATGTTATTACATTAGCAAAAAATCATAATGAAAAGCGATTGGATAAGAGATTTTTTAATTGAAATTGAAGCTAAGACGGATTTTTCTTCAGTTAAATGTTTGTAAAACAATCCTTCCATGTTTATATAAGTTGCTTTGGTAAGAAGAAGGCAATGCAGTATAGCAGGATGCAATTGCGTTGCTCACAAAGCAAACAAGTAAGAGATAATCTATTCAATAATTTTTTAAATTTTAATAAGAAATTTGAGGATAATTGGACTTTACTGTAATGCAAGTAACAACAAATTATGATCTGAACAAGCAGCAATAATCATAACAGCAAAAGCACCTACCACAGAGAACCTCAGAGGGAGCAAGAGAAGCTGATTGAGAAGGAATAGCGCTGCAGCAGCAATAGCGTTAAAGCTGCCAACAACAACAACAACAGAAACTGTTATTTCTTCAAGAAAAGCATTCATTATTATTATGATTATGATTATGAATTTTCATTCTTTGTTGCGGTGCTGCCTTCTTGCTTGCGTTGCGTATCTGACAGGTGAGAACGAGTTTTCTTTACTTTAAATACAATGTAGAAAAGAAAATGTTGGTCAAGACGAAGACGAAGAAGAAAAAAGTTGTAATAAATCAATCAAGTCAAATCCATTACAGACATTAATCACTCAAAAAGATTATAATCTGTGAAGAAAATTAGAAAAATTTGCACTTGCAAAAACAATCAGTTTATGTTCTTCTTCTTGGCTCTCTGGTGGTGTAGCTGTTGCTGTTGCTCCACAGTTCTCTTTATAGCTCTTCACATTGTTTTACTTCACGTTACGTTGCGTTGTTGATATGAAACCTGGAATTTTACTCGAACACGAAGAAAAAATATAAAATATGATATACTTACACACTTTGTTTTATATGTTTCTTCGATTNTGATATACTTACACACTTTGTTTTATATGTTTTCTTCGATTTATGACAAGCGCGGCACACCTTTCAACACAGTTGAGGAGTGAGGCTATTGCTGCAACTTGCAATAATTCTGTTGGCTTTTATTATAAAGCTTTGGCTGCTCTTTCCTATCAACGACGCGTCGTCGATAATTCAAGTCAGCAACAACAGCAGCGTATAAAATTATTGCAGTTTGCATTTGCAACGTAGCTTTTCTTTCTTGCGGTGGTTGTGACGATGGTTAAGGTGCTTACCAGATTGCATTGGCGGTCCGTTTCTTAGGTGTACATTGACGTTACGTATGTACGGTACTATAATTTGATGACTGCAACAAACAATAATGGTCATTCATTATTATTATGAATGGCCCATTCTTTCTTTCTTCTTCGAGCTCGGAGTGAACTAAAATTCAGTTTTTCTTCAGCTATGCAAATTATATTGTAGCAATGATGAAGACGCGGATGTATGCAAACACCTGACACCACTTGAACGAGTATAATAAAAATGCGTTGATTACTTTAACGAATGGGTTGAAATTGCAATGCAGTGCTGAAATAAAAGGTAGCGTGATTCTCTCGCAACTTCTCGGCAGAAGATTATCATATTTAATATTTTTGCCAGGTTAAAATTGTCAGAAAATACTTTATCAGGTAAAAAGGCAACAAAATCCAAAGCTAATCTGTTAAAAGTATCTTCGTCGTCACCCATTAAAGTGCCTGTGGGTTAAAATATGGATGGATTATTCATCGATGAACATGTGAGGAGGGTGGCTTTGGGTGCCGAGTCAAGTGTGGAGTTAGTTGAGCTGTTGAAAAACTTTCACCTAAGAAAAATTGCTAGAGACAGAGAGAGGGAGAGAAGTATTGACACCTCTGACCAATAAGATTATCGATTGGTTTTCAGAGCTTGCTGCTGGTGTGAATTTATTTTCACGTCGATCGAAAAACGTTTTTGATAGTTACGCTTTACTATTGCAAGATTGGTGGACGTTAATTTTCAACGTAAAGATTTCGTTAACTTAAGATTCAATTAAGCTTTTTTACTTGTTTCTAATTATTTTTTTGCAAAACTGGATAAAATTGATTTGTGAGAAATTTTGGCAGGAGGAAAACTTGACTGAAATGGTTTATCAAATGAACTTACCGACAAGCGCAGAGAATTTATAAGAGAGACTCTAAACCTATTTATCTGTGAAATAAAAATAATGATGAGGATTAACAAGCAGGATTAATGCAGTCAATGATTAGCCAGTCAAGTCATAATCAAGATTAAATTCGTTTCGTTTTGCACTTTTTTAATGGTTTTTTCGTGATTTGGGAGGAAAAACAGATTTCCACGCACAGCACAGTAGAAAATAAAAAGAAGCGGAATCATGTACAGTCGGTTTCTTTTATAAACAAAGCGGTGTACAAGAAGAAGGAAAATCAAAATCAAGAAGGTGAGAAAGATAACTATCAGGATTGATTATATTTTTATATATCAACGCGGCGGCAACTTCATTGTCCATTATTGTTATGATGATGATGAGGATAATCATCGGGATCATGAGAATGATGAGGAGATGCAATGCACTGTATAGTAGGTTGTAGGTTTCTGACCCGACACCATTATAACAAAAATGGTAGCTAAAATGCCAGCAATTTTTCAATAATGAAAACAGGATGGGAAGACGGCAGGATCTTGTTGCCACTGTGGATAGTGTGGATGTTGAAGCATGAACTTCTCTTGTGTTTTTTTTTCTTTTTTAAAGAAATATTAAATGTGCCAAGTTTCAGCTAATACTAATAAGTTTAAAATCGTGCCTTTTTATAACTATCTGGGAAGTAAGTAGGAACTTTTACCGCACTGGTTTGAGCTTTGGTTTAAAGCAATAAATATGCATTCGTTTTGTAATCACGACGATTAACGATTAACTGCGATGATGCGATGCTTGCTCATTATCAGTGATTATAAAATGTGCAACCAACCTTTGATTCCCACAATTGGTGGCATTGCAATCGTTAAAAAGCTTCAAAGATTTCATCAGGTTTAGACAGAAACTGGAAATCTACAAAATTGGATTTAAATAAATATTCTCAAAATTAATTTTACTTACGAACTTCTTGAAGAACTTAGAACAGTACAATTTGTTACTACCTACTACCTATGTACGGATACTGCATTTCTATAAAAAATATTTTAGTTAACGACTTTGCACTTGAAATGCATAATATCAATTATAACGAGCTGCAACTGGAATCAACAGCAAACAAACCTCTCCTCTCCCCGTTTTTTGCAAATTTGCAGCCCGGTTTGATTCTCTTCTTTACTTTTGCAATATTTTTAAGTGAGTAAAGTAGTTCCTTTGCATTTTATTGCCATTGGCATGAAAATAAGAAGGATAGAAATTGCTTTTGAACGAAACGCTGAAATTTAGAATGGGCTGAGTGAGTGGAAAGCACCAACGGAGAGAGAAAAATGAAACAAATTATGGAAGAGTGAGAGAGGTTAAGAGCTTCCAGCAATTTTTTCACATCATTACAAAATAATTTCATATAAAATTCTTTCTCCTTCTGAACTTCTTCTTAATAATATTTACCATGATTCTAACATGCATCTGCATCAGTTTTTCCTCCTCTTGCGATCTCAATCTCTTCCTGAGCAACAGCATAGGCAGCGGCATTTTTTCTTATGAAGTTTACAAATAGATTATGACTTTTGATATAAAAAGAAAAGAAATCCGCCTCTCTGCGCCTTACTTACTTCCCTACTTACTCAAAATTATTATAAAATGCACAACAAATTCAGAGCAGAGCAAAAGAAGACACACAGAAAGATTTTTTAATACTTTTTTTACTTCAAAATAGCTTTTGCTGAAGAACCAACTTATACATAAATATGAGGAGTTATATGTGTGTTGTGCTTAACTCATGCATAAAAATTTATGCCGACACTTTGTGAGCTCACAAGGTAAATTGAGTGTGAGTGGAAATGAGTTCCTTCGTGTGATGAATACATATTACAAGAAATGCAATCATCAGCATCAGCATCCTCATTGTGCTTAGCTCATGCATAAAAATTTATGCCGACACTTTGTGAGCTCACAAGGTAAATTGAGTGTGAGTGGAAATGAGTTCCTTCGTGTGATGAATACATATTACAAGAAATGCAATCATCAGCATCATCGTCATCATCTACATGAAGAATGAGAGATTCATCGACATTATTAGAATAATGTGCTGCTGTTTCTTTTGTAGAGAAGAGCATTTTTAATATGGTTATAATATGATGCGATGTAATATGATGATTTTGGAGCAATTTTTCTAAGAAAATATTAAATATCTTTGTTGTATATTGTATTCCAAAATATGTGAGTTTGTACACCGATTTTATATAGGTATTTAAATATTATTGAAAGTTTTTACTGACGATGAGAAGATGCAATTGCAGAATCGTTTGTCTAATCAAAAGGGGCTTATAAATATGCTTAAAAGATTTTTTTGTGTTGCCCTTGCTGGTTAATTTAGATGAACTTCTTTTTTATCGATTTTCTAGATCTATTAGATCGATCGGTTGTTGGGAGCTGATTTTGCAGTAAAGAGAAGGGGAATGGGTATAAAACAAAGAAAATACAAAATACAAAGAGAGGAAAGGAGAGAAAAGCAACTTATTTTACACTAGAGGAGGAGTGCCGATTACCGATTATGCTGCTGTAAGTAATGCCGATGCCGAATACCGAGGTAGGTAGTAAGTGGGTTTGTATAGGTAGTGAAAAAGAGGTAGGCTGTGCTGCCGCTGCTGCTGTCGGCAAAAATCAGAGGAGTAATATCTTCTGGTATCATCATCACTTTTAAAGTTTCGTGACCATCCATCTTAAATTTATGACTAGTGTGAAAATAATATTTTGATTAAAATATTCCCTTCCTCCTTCTTCTTCTTCTTCTTTTTCTTATGATGAAGATTGTCACAATAAATTTGCTCGCTCTTTCTTATTATGTTGCTTTCCTTTCTTCTATGTTGCTGGCAAATTAGATTTGACTTTAAACACAAAAAAGTTTGTATTCTTTTACAATATTTCTTCCTTCCTTGTTGTGTGGTGATGATCTTTTTTACTTTCCTCTCTCTCTCATCAACATCATCACATACTAGGCCCTTGTCAGTAAGATTTCTTTATTGTGACAAATGCCGTTCCTTTAA
>JAHZNJ010000401.1:0-12808 GCA_027744475.1 Lepidocyrtus cf. sotoi NNG-2020
TCTCGCCTCTAATTCATACTTTCATTCAGACATGTACACTTGGTTTATAATAATAATAACTTTTGTATTTCTATTTCTCTGGGTCTGTCTATTTACACGTTTTATAGAGATTGCAGGATTGGCGAATGAATGTAGCACATGTATGGAGAAAAATAACATTTTCACATGTAGCTGCTTAGAAATTATTTATGAATATTATGAAAATTATACAGCAAAAGCTGTTACTTTGAATTGCTTAGCTATAAACTAGCAAAAAGGATCATAAAAACGAAATGTCAAGAGTTGAATTATTATTATCATCCCGTTGTATACAAACGATTTAAACATGAAAATCTTAATGTACGATTTGTACCATGCAGTTTATATCGGTCAAGTATTTCCGACATATATTTCTCTTAAAAGTCCCACCAACTCGTTTGACTGCAGATAATATTATGTTGTTTTCGTATGTTGAAGTAAAAGTAAAATGCATGATCGTTAAAAAATACTTTTGCTATAATCTTAACCGATTTCAATTTCGAGGTTTTATGCATCTAATTTCAGTAAAGACGTTTGTAGGGTCTATAAATGCAGCTGTATGCATTAAAACTTTACTAATCTTATTAGAATTGCTTAAACTAAAAGAAAAGATTACAACCCGCAATGAAAATAATTGTGTGTAAAACAACATCATACCATTACTTTGAAACCTTAGGATATGTGAAATAAATATGAAGCCACATACAAGACGCAGAAGATTAAAATACATTTAGTTGTAATTAAAAATACGAAATAAGTACATTCATAACTTTGAAACCTTTAGGATATGTGAAATAAATATGAAGCCACATACAAGACGCAGAAGATTAAAATACATTTAGTTGTAATTAAAAATACGAAATAAGTACATTCATATGGATAATAAATTCTAGAATGGAATGGCATTAACTTATTATTGTCCTAGACATTATTACAATTATTATAAATTACTGTAGCCAAACAGTAATGATAATGATAAATACAGATATTCCTTGAATGCATCACTTAGAATATATACTTGAGCATGTTATATGCATTGTAATTACGCACGTTTTATTGACTTTGATCACGACAAAGAGAAAATGTGAATATGAATGCGGGAGATTTATCAAGAGAAATGTAGTAAATTGTAAATGAAAACAAGAAACAAACGAGCAAGGGCATGTCAGATGTCAAATTAAGTATTATTATTATTATTAGTTACTTAAATATGACCCTCGCTTACATAGACGGTCCCAGTGCAATTACAATTAATATAATACAAAGTGCACATGACGGATAAAGGGTAAAAGTATTAATGCCAAGCTTAGGCTTTCTCATTTTTAATCCTTTGTTTAATTACTTTAGACAGCCCAAAAAATATCGGGAAATGGGTTTGGTTAGTTCGGCAAATGTTAATCTCCAATAAAATATGCAAGTACAGAAAGAAAATGTCCTTGAGGAAGATGTAAATGTAAAAATATAATGTATTTTCAAGTAAGTACATCCACGCGAGAAAGGCGTATCTTCCTCAAAACATTCCTGTTTTTATTAGTAGTACCCTTTCGACTTTTATTTCCTTTCCTTTTTACATCTGCTTCTAACTCTAATTGAACATTTTTGTGTATTTTGTAATTAGTAATGGTTAGCAGACCACCACAGGGATAGTGCGGGCGGAGGAAGACAACAGACAAAAAAACTATTGCACGTACCATCATCATTGTCATTAGGTCTGGCGGCATATGCTCCAACGCAACGACTGACTGACTGATGTGGATGTCTCATCCTTTACCTTTTTTCATGAACCATCCAACCAGCACTAACAAACGAGAGAACCGGAAAACGGTATTGTGCCTTCCTGTGTCGTCCACACGACCCCAATACCCACTTTCCGGGAACTCAATTTAATGCCATAAAATAAGGCATATATAGAACATCTTTCAGTAATGTTTTAGTAATGTAAAAATACATCCATGGTTAGTTGTTTACTTTCTTCTCTATCGCATTCGTTCGATTTTATTCTCTCTGATGCCAATTCGATGATTCGAACAAAAAGTCAATTTATTTATTCAACCAGATAACCACTAACATACTACAAAAAATTATGCTAGAAGGCGAGGTTTACCTTCCTAATTGATCTGACTCTCGTTAATTAGAAGTGAAAGCAATGCTCAACATTATTTGTCCATAAGATGATAATCTTTTCTGCTTTTGTGTACGAATGAATGAATATTGCTAAATCATTCGTAGATCAAAGACGGTTTTGTTCACCATAAATTAGCCGCAAAATAGGTAAGGAGGAAATAATTGGCTTTCTAAATCTGGTAAATTATCAGTTTTGTACTTACATAAAAGGCAACTTTGCAGAGAAGAAAAGAAAATGTTTTTGAAAGAGTTAATTCTATAGAAGTACAGACATACACACACACACACCAAGCAACCACATAAGTAGATACGATAAATGATGACCAATTAAATACAAAGATTGACATGCATCTTTTGATGTACCTTAAAATGACAGCATGTTTAATAATAGCTGTAAAATTACGTATTTAACTTTTACGAAAATATTAATTTTTAAGTGATTAAAGATGACGCATCATCTACTTTTTAAAAAAATTTTACCTACATCAAAGATGACAAAATAAATATTATTCTGATGGATCATCCACAAAGTAAATTGTTTTATAATGACATATTGTACTTTCAATTAATTTTAATCGGACCCATCTGCATAGTTTCAAGGATTACTGATAAATGAATTACTTCATTACATAATTTTCTTACGTTTACTACTACTCTGCAGCTGCTACTTTAAAGTGGCAGTTGGAACTGAAAAGAAAAAATTGTTATGTGAAGCTTATGAGTTTGCCGACCTGATGGGATTGTTGAATTATTCATATAAATTTTTATGATATGAGACATTTTTTCTCCTTCTAAATTCAGTTTTAAGAAAGTTGGTCACTATTTGATGAAAAAAGGATGATGATGACTGCTAGTGGTCGCGTATGTCACCGATGCGACAATGAAATCATGGCGGTATACCAGGACTTCACTACCACTGCCGTCGCCACCCGCATCGTGTTGGTGGTGGTACGTATGTAAATCTTAGCAATAACCATAAAAAGTTACAAGTTTGTTTACATGCTTGTATTTCTACACTGGGACACATTCCACTTCCACTTGGCAGTGAAAATGGGTCTTTCTCTTTACCGTATATGTAGGACAATGCTCATAAATAGCTGTGAAGTCTGGCTGGATTCTCGTCAAATTCTTAAATTCTGGAAGGGAAAAGAAATCATGATGGAAAGTTATGGTGATGCGGATTATGAATGTCTACGCCATTTTTGTCTTATGCTCGCTTTTTGAAGACGAGTTATAATCCCATTATTAAAAAGTTTGGACTACATAATATTTCGATCATGTGTGGTGGGATAGATTACATACCTTAAAACTTGTTTGTAAAAAATTCCCATTACAGAGTATTTTCGAACAATGTCGCAGTGCTTCTATTTCACTCAGAAAAGACTCAGAACGGTAACACAAATCATTCCGCATTATAAATACTAGGTTCTACTCCACAACGTCTTCTCACAGAAAGCTAAAGATCAAAGATTAAAATGGTTCGTTAAAACGTTTACGATCATGATTTATAAAAATAACCTATTAAGCTACTTATTTCTTCGTTTGTCAATACATTCATCAAATCATTAGTCATCCTCTCCTCACTCACAATCCCAATGTAACCATTTTTATTCACGGTTCAATGAAAACACTAAGCAGATGATGATAAGCCAGTAACTAGCTTTAGGATAAGGGAAAAAGTCAGCAGTGTTTGTTAAAAGTCGCAACAAATGAGAGCTAAAGTTGAATGTAAAGTTTGCGTTGCCATCGTTATTTTTCCTCCGTTTATATTACAGATTAAAATTAAAATTATAATTTACATTGGAAATAGCTGTAAATTGTTGCGACTATTAACAAACACGTTGTACTTATAACTTATGATACCAGAACCAGCAGCGTCATCAAATTTGTCTCAATGCGTTTTGTTTACATCTGCGTCACTCATGAACTTTAACATGGTCACGAATGGTAATTTTAAATGTGCCAGTAACTTGCTTAAAATAAAAAAAATTGTCAATAACTTGCATAAAAGCTGTGAATTGTAATCTCCCTTTTAAATACGCTTAAGAGACGAATTTTCCTTCAAATGATCTACGATTAAATTTTAATTTTGATTCATTCAAGTTTGGTCTGGATTTTTTACGAATCGATCGGCAATCCTTAAAAAGAAACTGAAATTAACATAATCCTATTAACTTTTACTTAATACTTTAAAGCTTTTTAACATTGTATGTAAGGATTAAATTATATTAAGTGATTTTTAATGATTTAAGATTTAAAATTAAAATGACCGACAGATAAGATTAAAGAAATAAAGTAAAGATTACCAATACCATTGACTTTGACTAAAATATGTGGTCAGAATTAATTTTAAAACAGTTTGATTTGGTCTGGACAATGCATTTCATAGATTGGCTCTAACTATAGTATAGTATTTTGTAGTACAAAATTTATACACTTGTTTATAGCAAGACGATTAGGTACAGTAAAAAATTAAAGTTTTCAGCGTGAAACTTAGTATTCAAATGAACATAAAAATATCCAAAACTGAAAGATGAAAGAGCATTTTTGTTGTAACATCCTATTTGCAATTTGAAATTTTATGCAAATTAATTTTTAGATTATTTCATCGCCAAACAAACTTCTAATTATGTTTGGCGTAAAAAATATTGACAGCATTAAATTGAATTGGCTAGTCGAGTGAAAGTGCGAACAATTAATGGCTTTCCTCAATATGGGAAAAACAAATTCAATAAGAATTAATAAAGTTTTATCTTGTGGGAGCAATTTAGAGCTTGTTATCTGTGTATCCCAGTCAGTGTAATCTGAAACCCCATCAACGCGGATTATCAGAAAAGTAGCTAGGTTTTATTAAGTAAGAGTAGTAAGTATCATGCATGAAAACCTTTCTTTCAGGTGGATAAAATACGTACGGTACTATCTTCCTGCACATTATGCATTACTTTGATCAAAATGAAAAGGAAATGAATGTAACAGATTCTGCTAATATTTTTCACATAAGCTAATCAAGTGAGCATTCAATCAAGCTAATCAAGTCAATCGGAATCGAAGGAAATGTTCACATCCATGGTTAGAAAAAAAGCCACTAAACTAAAAGTTAAAGACGTTTCGGACGCTTAAAATCAAGTTTTAATGACTAAATAATGTACAGATAATGGATAATCCAATATATTCTTAAATCCTAGATTACTTTTAGATAATCATCAACAAAAGAAATGTTTTTGTGATTTTTATGCACTTAAAGTTATGCATTTTCTAGCAGATGTGCAGAAATCATTGTCGTTTTCTTTCCCATACTTTCTTGTAAATATATACAATCATTTTGAGTAACAAAATCAAGATCTTTACCTTTTTCTGTAGTCTCGGTCGGAAAATTTCGCTTTCCTCGTGGAGTGCACGGATCTAAAGAAATGAACAAAGCATATTATTCATTCATCAAATAATTACCTATATGATTTTTACTCTGCATTTTATGCACACGTAAAAAATTTCTACCAGAGTAATTCTTCTCATCCACTTAGAATAATTATTTCAAATCAGTCATATTGTCTTGTGGTAAAATTTGTCAAAACTGTAGCTTTATCCTTCATTTTATTAGTATTCAATTAGAGAACAGAAGACGCATGTTTTGACAGTTTTGGCAGACATCAAGTATTGCCGGCACTTGTTACTATATTTGTAGCTTTTTTAAGAGTCAAGTTTTACGCCAAATGAAATAATGACATTAAATACATAATAAGTATGCGTATAAATCAATCATTGTTAGACTTTCTCCTCTAACCATTCAATTGCCTTATGTGCGTTTTATATAAAAGAAAAATTTTTAGTCATTTGTTGTTATATTTCAAAAACATATTATGCAAAGTTTACTACACTGACAACTAACAATGACAAATTGGGTAATAATATGCAAACTAATTTATTTGCACATAGAAAGATAAAACATGTTTTCTAAACAATCAAATATTAAAGAAAAAGTTACTATCAGCGTTTTACTTCTGTCGGAAAGCAAACTTTTGCTCAATACATTTTTATAAAAAACGTTTCCTTCAACATATACGCAAAATTTTGATTTCCTGGCTTTCGATCTCAAAATCAAAATAATAATGCTTGGTTGGTATATTTTTATGAACTCTTTGCCTTTGCCATTAAACTTGACATTTAAAACTATCTACTGATATTTCAAATAATCTGAAACCTAAAGGTGTACATTTGAATTCAATGTCAGAATCTGAATATCTTGTGTAAACTATTACAGAATCATAATAAAATGAAATTTTTAAATGAAAGTTAAGTATATCTAGTCAATAGTCAACACTATTCAACCATTTTTAGAACTGACAGTTAATGATGGATGACAGATAATTAAACGGTAAAATCATAGCTTAGCAGACATAGATTACATTTCCTCTTACTTTCTTGCTAGCACTTCCGCTTAACTTAATAAGGCAACCAAATCACTGTCACAGTATTTAATTCAAACTTTATTGATAAGAATATTAAATGATAACTTTAGATTAATGTTTAAGTTAAACTGGACGGACCGGGTTAGATATGTAAAACACTTTCTTAAAACTTAAGACACATCACCAGCTCATTTCAAAAGAATTAAAAATACTCTAATATCGTACTTAAACATATTCAATCGCTGTTTACAAAAAATTGTAATCAAATGAACATTAAAGTTAACAAAAACAAGCGATTGATCAACGAGTTACATTATTTACATTTCATATCAGCGGAAACCTGAAAAGGAAACTGATATGTTTGTTCATGAAAATAAAGTTTGTACTTTCCACACATAAAGGTTAAGGTTAATTTTTAAAATGGGGACTGTTCTAAAATTAAACTAATTATTACTAAAAATAAAATCTGTCAAACAGACATCTCTACATATTTACCTACTCACTCCACTACATATATACTGGCTGGACTGACTGGCATTACTATTAAGAAGCTAACAATAAACATCCAATGTCCCTATCATAAGCATACCGATAATATCCTACACATTCCTCCTTTTTCAAAATAAAAACCAGCTCTAAACCGTGTCTCACTTTATTCCATTGTAAATGTAAAAGCACGTAGGTAATGATAATACCCATGTACATGCATTACGTAACGTATTATTTTCAAGCGTTTTCTCACCTGTGTGCTGAGGGATAATACTGGACGAGCAGCAGAAGCAGCAGAGAAAGGATAATATGATATGAAGAGAACAGGAAAGCAGTCAACAATACCTACCTGCAATAGCAAATCAACATCCGTAGCGGCAAACAATTTTTAGGTATGCGAGCGATAATGTTCGTTTGTTTCGTTCACTCCACACAACTTTTAACAGTCAATTCACTCGCTTTCTATTCCAGTCTAAAAATGCATTCTTGTGTTGACTTACGATGCAATTCCAATATAAACTTTGTTATAAACGTTTCATTTGCCATAAAGGAAAGCTTGCATTTTTCAATGTGCACATATTATTACTATGCTAAATTTATCTGCAATTAAAAGTGTACAAGGGTTAGATCACTCAATATTGCATAATTTGCGTAAGTGTACGTTCTTGGGCATGGAGAATAAAACGTGTGGGTAAGATCCAAACAGTTAGTCACTCAACAGCAAACACTGCATTGCATGTAGGTTACTGACAGAGTATGAAATGAATAGAATTCAACATTTTTAAAAGAGTTGCCTAAGGCATCGTCAGTATCCTGTACACAACAAGAGGAAGGATCACAACCACATCAATTCTGTAAAAAAGTAACAAAGATAAATGACGGACGACTTGTCTCTCTCATCTCTCTACACAATTTGTATTGGCCTCCAGTGTAATAGCTTTGTTCATTCTTGCTCTAAAAAATGCAGGTGTTCATATGAAAAAGATTTGCTAAACGGTGGCTTCACAAAAACTGGTAAAAATGATGATACAGAGTTTTTTGCATGATGTTGGTTTTGCTACTGGGTGTGCACTTGATCAGATCATCATCGTCATGAGTCACAACAACATTCACAGCCACAACACGTCTTTATCAAGGTTTAAGTGGGCGAGTTTTATTTCTGATCTTACCGGCTACATATAAAAAGTTAATATAAATGTTATTGAAAAAAACTCAACAATCAAATTGCCAATCTGTGGCAGATCCATAAAAGTATTTAAATTGTTCGTTTTTCTTTACTTGCACAAACAAACACAAAGAAAGTTAGTAATTAGTATTGACTTTTTTCATGTCAGGAGAAAGTACAAATCCACTTTTCCAAAGACAACTTCACAGTTTAATCAGTTTAGTTAGTAGAAATCTATCGTTACATAAAAATGTTCCTAAAATTGCATTACGACTTTTACAACACACCGTTATTACGTTGACAGAGAGGATGAAAGCAGCTGCTGCGGCAGCGAAAGAGTACGACTTACACTCTATGCACAATACACGCCCTGACTGAACTGTCTGAGCTTCAGCGTTGCAGTACTTATTTCACTTTTTACAGTCAGTCTCTTTCAGACAGTTTTGCATCGCATCGCATTTGCAAGAGAATCCATATAGTTCATACATACGTTTTTTCTTACTTCCTTACTACAGCTAAGGAAAACTCCACATTGCGTATTCGAATTTGAATGAAGGAAAAAGTTATGAACCTTTCTTCCTCCCCATACGAGAATCTCTCTTTTTTTCTGGCATGAGTAATGCAATGAAAATGAAATGCATTCACTCACTCGCCGTCGTTCCTCGTTGAATCGTTGTTGGTTTATGTGTTACTTCTCTTCTATTTAGCTTTTATGTAATGTTTTCCTTCTATTTCTATATCGTTCTCTTTCTACTACTTAAATGAAGAAGAAACACAACTTTGTTCGTTTTGATCAAGTCTCTATCTTGCTGGCTCTTCGTCGTTACATTCACTCGCTTACTCGTTCTTCCTCCACTACTTATGAATTTCGAAAAAGTCTAATGTCTTGTCGTGAAAACGAGGAGACACATAAAACTTTGTTCTTATTTTAGCATTGATGAGTGTGATGCGATTTTGCTACACATACAGACACAGAATAAAAAAAGCTGAGAGAGGGTGACCGACCAATCTTCTCTCTCATGTACACATTTGGACTAAAACACGAGTTTTTTGTCTTTATGCGTTTGTTTGTGTACATGAAATGTATGAATGAGAATGATTCAATGCAACACACAACAACAATCCTTACTCTAGAAAAGTCAAGTTAGTTGGTTAACAAAAGAACTCAAACTGGAGAATAAAATTGAGTTGCAGTAGCGGCAACAACAACGCAACGGCAGCAGAACAACAGGGATTGTTATTCCTTTGAGAGAATGAAAGCAAATGTATGCTGTTCTTCGGGTTGCTGCTCACTTTTATGACATGAGAAAGTAAGGTCTGGAGAGTCTGCTCTATTGAAGGAAACAAGTGAGCTGCTATGCTGTGGTTATGCGATGGTGGCTTATGTGCGATATGATATTGGTTCGTTGCTTGCAACTTGCAAGCAGCAGCAGTTTCACTAACAGCAAAGCCGCACAGTGAGTTTCTTCTATCAAGAGAACTTCTCTATTTGGAGAACCTCCGTTCCTGGTGCTAGGAAGATGACTGGGTTTGTTCTTGGTCGAAGGGATAGGAAATGAAAATAAAATATAAACATGCTGAGTCCAAGTTTCCCTATTTTCTAAGCTACTATAATATAAAACAGAAGAGTTTCAGTTTTTATATTCGGGTTTTTAGGGTTGTGGGAGTTTGGATGTGTGCAATGTAAAAATGCACAGAGTGCGTTCTGTTGGGGTGTATGCATTGTGGCTGAAGTTAAAGTTGAATAATATAAAAACGAAAATGAAAACCCTTGAACCAGCATATTTATGATATGATCTTCTGTATTAAACATATTATATGAATGCATTTGCTTTGTGCCAACCACCCGGCGTCGGTATTGGTAGGTAAGTAAGCTTGTTAATCGAAAACAAAGAAAGCATTTTATGTCAGATAATTTACTGTTCTCCAATCTAAACAAAATCCTGTTTAAACATCAATTAAAAGTATTTTTGTATTGAAATTATAAATTATCAAATTACAAGTCTGAATTTTATTTTAACGTTTTATGCACCATTACACGATTTTTCATTTTATTTACAAAAATTAACAATGGCAAATTTTACTTCTCTGTTGGCGAAAAGCTTGTAGTAGAATTTTAATGGACTATTTTATTGTAAATGGCCAGCTCCATTTAATCTGTGACCTTCCGTTTTAATAAAAATGAATATTGAATACCTATATTTGTGCTTGTTAAAAACCTGCAGCAATTTATTAAATCATTTACTTTAGTCATTTTAGGTATGGTACAACATAATTAACAATTTAACTGCGAATTTGTATATAAAATGATTGATGAAGCCATTACTTTAGTGTTATCTGTCTAATTTAATTAAGTTGGCGATGATTATACGAGTACCCTTAGAAGGTGAGATCATTATTTTTTCCTGATGATGAGATCATGCTTTTAGCAAATAACAAGGGCCTACTTTCTTTTCCGGCATATATGCAACGATATGACTCCCTGCCCATCCGACAGCTTTTCGTATTCACATTTTATAAAACTTGCTAGCTTGACTCAGACATAATAATATGCTTAAAGATAGTTTAGAGGCAAAAATTATTCCACCTTTTTTCTTCTAACCATTTTTTGCAAAAGAATTGAGGAAAAAATATATGTAGAGATAATTTTTCTCGCATTGGTGCATGGCCACATTCTAGAAAAAGATCAAGTTTTTCCTTTTACCCATTTCGTTCGTTCAAGTCAGTTTCACATTCATGATCATGACAAAAATTGCATGCTACAATGCTATTATACGTGGTTCTATTTGCATCAATAAAATGTTTTTCATGTTTTCTTCTTCACAAGGAAAATTGGTTTCGTTAAATAAAATTGAAGGATCCAATATTAGTAATGTAAATTCGTCTTATTCTATTAAGACAAGTCAAATGCACATTTTGCAAAAGATTTAGGTGTAATATTACAATTGCAATTACGGGATGCTTGAAAACTGCAAAAAGATAAAATGGGATGACACAAACAATGTGCTGGTATGGTGTAGCTCATTTTGTGATCTGTTAATTAGTATCTTGTAGACAGACATTCTTGCAGTATGTATAGTTGTTAAATTAATGCATCTTGCTGCAAATCATTATCATGTTTTTATCCCTTGCCAATTTTGCTGGTAATGCAATAAAGTAATAACTTTTAAAACGGAGAAATGAGGGAGTGTGTGTATGCTAACAGTGAAAATAATTTACACTTGAAAGAGTTGGCAAATCACTTTTTTGTTCTTGATTTTACGAATTGCAACTGCTATGTGCTATGCGACTAAGTTTCTGCATGTTAATTAAATTGCTTAAGCAGTAGTATTTGACTATAAAGTTAATTATTTCTCTGCAAAACCTAAATTGAAAAAAGCAATTCAAAAATTTAAAGAGTGTAGAAATGTGTTACGTTTTCAAATTGTAGTTCTCGCCCTACGGTATTTCAAAGAATAAAGAAGGGTTTAATTTGGTTTCTTCATTAAAATGTAGTGTCCGCATTATTGCATTGCGTACATCTACGCAAACAGGTTTCATTAGTGATTCGCTGTTTTCTGTCTTTTCCATCATCCTACTCACTACCGTAAAGTAAAATTAATTTTTCCTTTGAATCAAGACATAAATCCAATTAGTCTTGAAAACTGTCCTACGTTGGCGAGGTCGAGCCAACCGGCAACCTTACATAAACCACACCTTCCAGTAATGAATCTTGCAAAATGATTTTGCGGACAAAAACATTGTTTGAAAGCTAATTGAAAAGTTTAACATTCAATAGTAGTAGTAGCAGCCAACTGCATCTTATGTACTTGTGTAATTTAGTTTTGCTTATATTAACATCCAAAACCGTGTTTTTGTTTATACATATTGTACGAAGAACTTGTACTAATACACGTACAACCGACGATCATTGAACTGATTTATTTTGATGACAGGGATTCGCATCATATCACAAACATCATTATTTTTATGAACGTCCACTCCAAACCCTCTTTTGTTGTTGTTAGCATTCCGCGATTCTTACGAAAACGTTTTGGGATAGTGACTTTGGGACTGGGAGTGTAAAACTGGCTCTTGTACAAACCTACCTATCTAATTGTTTGCAAATGCAAAACTCTAAGCCGATGCATGCTACATTGCCACGCTACGCTGTGCCAATTTTAAAATGACTAAAAGTGTTAAATTATGATCAATGAAAATGTGGGTTAAAAGTTAGAATGCAATTTTTTGTTCGCACGGCACAATAATATGTGTATTATGTTGAAAGCTTCATTACACGGACTCATGCACAAATTGAAACCCTAATCATCAACAACGTGATAATGAAAATCCCGTTTTTCGCTTTTCACAATATTTTCAGCGACAATAAAATAATGGTGAAACGGCAAAGTGGTATTAAAACGCTTTAGTCGGTCAGTTTTATGTGTCATTAGGTAAAGGCTTGAAAAAATGACGGTTATTTTCGTTTAGCACTCGAATCCTTTCTGACTGATCCAGTAATCCGGTTCGTCAATTTTGTCATATCATTCACTGCATTGTATTGAAATTGGAATTGATACTACATAGAAAATTGCTGCTTCGGCGACTATGTAAAATGTAAATTAAA
>JAHZNJ010000402.1:0-15364 GCA_027744475.1 Lepidocyrtus cf. sotoi NNG-2020
TTTTGTTTGAGGATTGAAATAGAATTTTAAAACACTCTCTTTTTCTTTCTCTCAAATAATGGAATAACAATTAAGGATTTCTACGATTTCCACGCATTAGTATTATTAGTAGTAGTAACTATATACTCTCTTTTCCAATCTGTAGGATTATACAAGTCTATCATTGCGCTTGGAGGAACAGCTCTCAATAGTCAGTACTTTCAACGGAACCCGGTAGAATCAGCAAGGGAGCTCGTGTCAAGGTTGCAATGCCCTTACGAGGACTTCGGTGAATTGGTGGATTGCCTCCGGAAGGAAGAGATGAGTACTTTGGTCAAGGAGACAAACAATATGTTGGTAAGTATCTGGTAGAAACGAATGAAATGAGAGAGAGAGAGAGAGCGAGAGAGAGAAAGAGTAAAAACGAAGAAAATATTGCCAGCATCAGCAACATCCATTTTCATTCTCCCAGTAAGCCCGATTTTAGAGTAAGAAAGAGAGAGAGAAACTAGTAAAAGTGCTAAAAGATGATGATTTCGCCTCAAGAGGATAGAAAGAAAGGGAAGCAATAAAAATGGGACAAAGTGCTTCTCATAACTTATGGACATGATGATGGTCATCATCATTTCATTATCGTCACACTGTAAGCTCAAAGTGGTCTTAAAAGCAACGTGTGCTTTCTCTCTTCTTCTATTGTACGAGAAAAGCAGGTCATCATTCTGATTTTGTGTGTATGTGTGTGTGCGGTGTGTGGGGTTAAAAAGAAGGAACTTCTCTCTTCTTCTTACAACAAATGAAAATTTTCAAGTTGTTAGCAAAACTAGCGAGACTAGCGAGAGAATAATCCTTAGAAGAGAGGACTAAAGTAGTAATTTGACTTATAGCAAACTACAATCATTGAACAAGTCGTCTGGGGAATACCTCTTGTAACTTACAACAAGCCTTACACATAAAGGGACATTCAAAAGAACGCGAGCGAACGACAAAGAACAAATGAACTAGGGACATAATATATATAAAGTTACGTACATTTTATATTATAGTAGACTTTTGCTCACGGTAATAAATGTCGCGTTACGGCTGTTTAAATGGGACTGAAACAGTTGTTCCTTACTTTTACCGTGCAGGATAGTATTATTCTTCTCCTCACTCCTACAAGTACACACACCGGTAACTAGTCCGCGGGGGAAGCGTAGTAAAAAATATCTATACGAATAGTATAAATATAGTGGCCCCTTTGGAAGAATCAAATCTCTATCAGTAATAGAGATTGTGCAGTTAGGTATGTATTTTTCTACGATTTGGAATTCTTCAGTAACTCACACGTTGCGTTTCAGATTGGCTTGGGAGATTATGATGAAAGAAAACAATTTGCCTGCAATATTGCGTGCATGAATTTCGATAGGGAAGTGGATAAAGTTCAATGCTCTATTGCTCTGTGTATGTACTTAATCACACGTTGCGTTTCAGATTGGCTTGGGAGATTATGATGAAAGAAAACAATTTGCCTGCAATATTGCGTGCATGAATTTCGATAGGGAAGTGGATAAAGTTCAATGCTCTATTACTCTGTGTATGTACTTACCTATATGAATGAATGTACGTGTGTGTATCATCGCACATCACACTCCCACAACTACCACGTATTATTCTATTCCATTTCATGATTCCCAATACTTACCTTCCTATCCTTAATCTTAAGAAAAAGATGAGGATTTCCGTTTACCCTTTTATTAGTTTTCCCTTTCCATTCCTTCCATCACATTTATTTTGACAAGGTGATTGACATCACATGAGCACTGCAATTTATAAGAAAATATTTCCGGCTCACATTTGAAGNTTCCTTCCATCACATTTATTTTGACAAGGTGATTGACATCACATGAGCACTGCAATTTATAAGAAAATATTTCCGGCTCACATTTGAAGAAGACAAATGATAGATTTCATTTTCATCTTGCACACACACACACAAAGAAAACGAGAGAGAGAAATATTTGCTTGCGAAGATATATCGAGACCTACTAATGTAATGAAATTTGTTACCTTTCCAGAACTTTTTCAGCTTTCCTCGTTGGTTTGTTCCTTCTATTGACAACGTGCTCTTGTCCAAAGCGCCGGAAGAATTGTTGAAGGAGGGTCAATTGGTCAAGGTACCAATTCTGACCGGAATTTCTAGACATGAAGGGGCATTCTACTACCCACGTATGCTACTTTTTGTTGTTATTTATCATTATATTTATTATATCTAAAAAAAACTTATGCTATTGAAAACTAAACATTCTTAATGCATATATCTTGTGCAAAATTAAAGTTTCTTTGATGTTTTGTACAAAGTGCTAAACGTTCGGAGATAATAAGAAAGTTGTAAAGTTATTAAGGTAGATACTTTCGTCTGCTATCTAAGGTGGATAGTTCAGTTCTTTTTGAAATATGTAACAAGAATTCAGCCTGGTAGTGGCAAAATGTATGAGCTGTACGATTTCCATATCATTTTTCTAAATCAGCAGAAGAGAAAAAATAATTATGGGTTGATTCGTGCTGCATACCTTTCGATGAGCTCATTAATTGCATGCCTACGTTTATGTTTATATAAGGTAAAACTCTTCTTGGTCCGTCTCTCCGTTTGTAATGAAAGTTTTTGGAAACCGCATATTAGCATTCGAGATCATTCTCAAAGGATAACGCAGTAGATCCATTACCTAAACCTAAAATGCGGTCTTCTTTACGTAAGTCGACTGACTCTCTTTCTCTCTCTAACTCAACCCAAAAAGTTGAAATGAGAAAATGAAATGGTTGCTTTTGAGCTTTACTTTTTTCTCTCTTCCTCCTTTCTTTCTCTCCTACTCACTCATCGAACCGCAGAAGTTTGATCATTCAACGAGATGAAATTGATACTGTCATTGTGGCTAACAGCATAGTAGACAGACACACGTTAAATGCTGTTGAAGTGACTGCAACACTATAGTTTCCATTTTCTTTCCTCGAATGTTGTTTCATCCTGGTAATAATAGTATTTTATTTTACAACAGCATATTGTACAGTATGCATGTATGTATTTTAATCTCAAACGCAGAACAAAACCATATTAAAGAAGAGAAAGATAAAGAGAACGGGAGAGACAGAGAGAAAAAGGAAATTTTCTAATTGTGTGATGCAACACAATGAATGAATTGAGTAAAAGCTTTGACTAGCTTATACGAATCCCTTTTAATTCTTCTACTCTCCTTTTACGGACACTTTAATTATCCTATAAATCCCATTATTCTTCAGTTTAAAAAGAGAAGAATAATGGAAAGAGCAACAAACAGCAAAGCACATAGTTTCTTTTCATAGAATCATATATTATGAGAGCCTATATACAAGCGATGGCACAGGCATACACACACATCACCCTCTCATCATATAAATCAAGGAAACCATATCCACCATTTTACCATCATCGCATCACCACCAACTTTCACCTCAGTCATTAAATAACCGACCATACCTTGCAGTTTTAGAGCAATAAAAAATCCTCATCCGCCTCTCCTCTTTCTCGTCAAACTGCAAACTTTTTTCAATCAGGAATCACAAAATTTTACTTCAAACGATTTGAAAAAATATGTGTTTTTGCATAGATTGTAATGTTGCATGTATTTTATATTACTGTTTCCTTTACATGATAATGTACAGGCGGTCATACAAGAGCTTTCAAACTAATATTCAATTTATTCTTTGAATTTGAAATGTTTTTAGTGAATAATGGAGAAATTATCTACAAAAAAACGTGTCCGTCCATCTAAAACAAATCCCCTGCAGGATGTCATTTTAGTAGTAAAGCGTTGTAGGGTTTATCCTGTTCACTTCCACAACAGTTGATTGTTTTAAATTAGAATTGAAGCAGCTGCTCTCTTTCCAGCAGTACACCAGAGAGCTGTCGGTTGTCATTGGTCCCAGTCCCAGTTTTTTTTATACAAATTAGGTATGCATCGCTCGTTTTAAAAATAAACTTATCGAAGCAAGGTACATTTATGTGGAATCATGCTCATACATACATAAACTGCTGTCGCTTATAAATAGCGATGGCCATCGTCACTACCGTCATATAAAAAGAACAGGATGAGTTTGAACTGGCTCTAGTTTTTCAGTGGCGAAGGGAAATGATATGATCTCTAATAATTATTCCTAGCTGTAGAAGCAGTATTGGAGCGGTGATAGTGGAAGTGGAAGAGAGACAAGAGATTTACATGGCAGAAGACTAGTATATCTGTAGCTCTCCACCAAATGATGAGAAATGTCATTAAAATTGGATTAAAGAGCGGCCTTTGTTTCACATTACATGACTCTTTCCTCTTTTCATTCCCGTCCGTCCTGCTTATATGATGATACTTATTCCTCCTGTCTCCTGTGGTACTACTACTACCATCAGACAAGCAAGCAGGCAGCACCGCCATCATCATCATTATATTGTTATAATCCTATTTTCATTCTTCTCCGTGCATGTATGCATAAGAGATTTCGAGAATCGGAAAGAGAGAGAAATGGAGAAGAGAAAGAGAAAAGTATCAAAAAAGTTGGTTGGTGATGGTGGATGTTCGTTTTCTTCATGAGAAAGTTACTAACTTGGTCCTTATGCGTTTGAGCTTTCACCCGGAGCATTTTTCTCTTCCTGCTTGCTTTCTCCCTCCCTTCTAGTAGTCCTCTAGGTTGAGGAGGGTATATTATTATGAAGAGAAAATTATAATATGAAAAAAGTGTTATATTCACTCGCTCACTCTCTCTTTCTCTCTCTCTCGCCCATCCAATATCTAAATCCCTTCTGGCTATATATATGATTGTACTTATATGTATGTGAGTTAGTGAATTCACGAATATCAACATAAAAGTATTTAGGTATCTAGTAATAGTTTTCGGGATGGCAAAGAAGAACCCACTGGTTTCCCTCCTCTAATATGTACACAAGTTTGATGCTTTGCCTCTTCCTTTATCTCTCCCAATTTTTGCGGGCATGGCGCGTGTTGTTATTGGTGGCAGTGGATGATAACAGAATACAAGGGTTCGGCTCTTCTTCTTTAGTCAGTTTAGTCGTCTTTTTCATGTTCTCTTGCGCAACTTATGTATGTATATATTCTTTTGCAATTACAGGATGACATAAATGTATATAATAAATGCTTATTATTCCCACAATGCTCATATGCTCTGTGAAAAAGCATTTCCACCGAAGTCTTTATGCTCTGAAGAACAAACAATTGCTCATCATCGTCAACAACAACTGAGAAAAGTTACGCCGCCGCTGCTGCTGCTACCGCGCTGCTACTGCTGCTGTTCAACGAATAAATGCGGTTGGTTATTAGTATCATTTGACATGTGTTATGTTATAATATTATGCGTGTACGTGCTCTCCTTGATGGCGCACGTCGGTGCGGTGGTAAAGAGAAATGATGCAACGAGCAAAAAGCACAAAAATGTGTAATATTAAAAAACCCATTAGGAAGAAGACGCTCCTTTTTCAACGTTTTTTAGAAGAAAAAAAAACAGAAGCGTACACAGCAGTTGAGTTTTCATAAAACGATGTTGTTGATAATGACGAACGAACAAAGTTTAACTTGTTTTCCGACTTGGTTATTACTTCCATCATTGATTGAGTAAATGGGCCTTCCAACTTCTAACGTTCTCTATCTAACCACCAACAACAGTACCAAACTCCCAATTTTGCTCGTTTCCTTAAATGGGAAAGACGAGCAGTCGATCACGAACTGTATATAAGGTATGAGGGTACTTAAACGTAAGTAAGCTCTCTCATTGTCTGCGTCTCTTCTCTGATTTTTAGTAGACATGGAAAGGTATTAAGTATTCACATAAACCAGGATTTAACAGAAAGGGGGAATTCTTGCGAAATGCAGTAATCTTGCATAGGAATGGAATTAGAAATATTCATGATGATGACTACTACTACGGTGGCGATGATGACGATGAGAAAACCTTAAAAAAAATAGTAATCGCAAGACTATCGTAATTGAAGAGTGAAAAAATCTCTAATTTTGGCTTTTTTTCTTTTTCTTTCTTGATGATTCCTGCACATGAACAACCTCATCGCGTGTCGGATGTACGACTGGGAATTACCACTACCGCCATCATCAACCATCGTCATCATTGCTGAAAAAAACTTACCACATCCTTCACTACCACCACCACAGTGACAGTCAATTCCTTCGCTGACGGGAAATACGATGGGAATTTCATCTCACAACGTTTACCAAGGCTCCTTCCAATCATTTCCGAATTCGAGAGTAAATTGTTCCCCATTACGAAAGCGGCAAAAAAGCGCTACTTTACCAATGTTGATCTGGAAAATGAGGATGAATTCCGGCCACGCTATGTAGAGGTGAGTCTTGTCTTCCAATCTTAAAAGCAAACCTCTTCCTTCTCCTCTTCCTTTTTTTTCTTAAATTGTGTGAAATCAAATTTATAAAAAGTAGGCACTCTTTTGAGAGAGGAGCTTGAGCAAATATTTCATGCAAATAAGCTATAACACTTGAGCTCTCCCTTGATTGTACGACAGGACGCGTCGAGCATATTATGCCACTGAGGAATTCATAAAAATAAATGTTTCCTCAAGAAACACTTTCGCCATTGTTATGCAGAGTAGACACCATTATTCAGTTGGAGTAGAGAAAGAGAGCAGCCATACTCCCTATGGCTTGTCAGTGTTATGCCTTCCACCGCACCACCACCGTCATTTCCACCTCCTCCAAACATACGCTTATACTTACTTATTCACTTTTTTTCTACTTCTACAGATACTTCTAACAATTTCCGTCCTCTCCTCCTCTTCCTCTCCCGGATTTTTTTTCCTTTTCCTGCTAGCAACGACGATGATAATGAACCCATTTAAAGTTTTATTTTTTGTTTGCAGTTCCTGACAGATCTCCTGTTCACCCGATTTACCAGCCAGTATGCAAATGCCGTCGCTAATCAGAGTGTGCCAGTCTACTACTACGTCTTGGACTACTACGGCACTAATGGCATCATGAGCATTATTGGGGACACTGATATGAAAAGTAAGCAGTGCGGTGGTACGGAGCCGCTGTCGATATTGATAATTTATATACCTTTTTATAATTCATACTTATCTTCTAAATTACATCATATCATATCATATCATCATCATCTTCTAACTTGTTTGTGAGCATAAGCATTAATTAAAATAAGAAATTGGCAGCGCGAGAGCGTAGTAATTTACTTTAGCTCGCGTTTTGCACTTTATAAAGGCGAGAGTTTTGAGCCTCTTCTGCCAATTTCATATCACTCAAGCTTCTCAACTTTAATCTCCCCACAGTTTTCTTCTTTCATCCTTCTTCCCTTCTTTTGTTTATTTTTCCCTTTAATTCTATTTTAACCGTTCATAATTAGAATTCCATTCCTTTTACCACAAATATCCCATGCCGGGCTCTTATCAGCTACTTTAAAAGTTTTCTACTAGCGAACGACTCATTCTGTGTTCTAGTAGTTGTACAAAAGAGCTTTGAGCATTCTCCACCACCACCACCGCCGCCACCACCAACAAACCCATTTTATACTTCTTTTTAAAAATCCTCTGGTGATCGTCATTCGCATGCAGAGATATCATTTATCGCTTGCTCTTTTTTTCCCTATTTTCTTTGTAATTATCACCACTCTACCATCATCATCAGCATCATCATTTTCCTCCGTGAGGAGACCGCACACAACTTCAGCTATTCCCATCTGTTTTCATCCAGAAAACAGCCTGTTTTGTTCTCTTTCTCTGGTTTTTAGTACAAATTATCTCCACACGCTCTCATTAAGTAGTTAAGCTTATTTTCTTTTTCCTGGAATAAAGAGAGAAACATCTAAATACTTCCTCCGTCACGATTGTTGAGTTAATGGGCTTTCTCTTTTCTCCCTCTCTCGTTTTCTTACTTTCTTTCTCCCTCTGATTTAAATAATTTTTCATGAACAAGTACGTACGAAGTACCAAAGACCACTACTCCTTCATCATCATACACATAAGCTTATTAGCATGCAAGAACTAATCTTTCTTCTTCGTATCTGCAAATGCTATCTCTCATCTTTTTAGCTTAGGTGCTTAGGTATAGGTATTTACTTTCGCTTACAATTCTACCCTGCTGCTGCATCAAACGTAACGTAAGTAATGCTGTTGTGAGTATAGAGCTATTTAGCTATGAGTAAAGGGTAAAGAGAAAGAATCTCCTTTGCACGATAATAGCTATTTCATTTATTTCTTATACAATACAATGAATCCAGCAAACAAGCACCTAAACGTCCTTCTAAGCGCGCAAAAAAAAACTTACACTCATTTCTCTGATGCTGCTGTTATTATTGTTCTTGGTGAAAACACAAAACTGCCATTACCATTACAAACTACAAAGCACAAAGATTATGAGGGTGATGCGGCTCTGCTGCTGCTACTGTTGGAATTCGTTGATGGGCACAATAAAATATAATCGCTGCCGATAAACTGTGTTGAGTGTAGTAATAATCTTCTATAAGATGAACAAACCCATATGGGCGAGGAAAGTGGGTACCATCATTATATCATCGACATCATCACTATCCAGAATCCAGCGAGATAAGACCTCGTTGCGTTACGTTATTGTACATATTGTGCAAACGAATATCTCCAACCCTTTTGTGTATGTTTACTTTTACGATCTTTCAATTTGATTTGATTCAGAGTGTCATACACAATCTCTTTCTTATAAACAAAAGTATATTTTTTTCAAAAATACGAATTTCTTCCGAAAAGACGCAAAACAGGGTCGTCATATGTGTTTACTACTGTGTATTTGTTTGCTTATCATTAGTTCTACTTACGACTGTAGGCAAATAATAGCCTTTTATGATTTTCGGTAGTCTGTAGTGTAGTTCCAAAAAACTGAGCATTTTTATACGATCTTCGGCAAAAAGGGTAAAACTTTTGCAATTTCTTTGTGAAATTTGCCGATATTGAAAAACAAATACAAGTTTATTTAATAAAGAGATGTATCTACACCGGAATTGAATGGAAGAAAGAAAGAAAGTAAAGTGAAGCAGAAGAAAATTAGTTCTTTGTTTATGATAAAGATTTTTTATTATTTAGTTTTCGTTATAACTATACATACATGCACAGTAATTGCAGCAGCTGCTGAAGAAACTATTCGTACTATAAAATAGTTAGGTACGTAACGTAACATCCAACAATGTCACTGAGAATCCAAAGTTTAAATAATTCACGCCTCATTTTCACAATAATGACATTTTGATACTGAAAGAATCGCTTTCACTAAAGAAGACCCATTGCGATTTCGCGTTCCGAATATAAAATTAGATTGGGCTTTATGCTGCGTACTGCAGCCTGCCAAAAAATCATCCACGTAAATCTTTTGGTTCAATGGACTCCTACAGCTCGACTTTTTCTGTCAGCACTCACTACTACTGATCGAAGTAAAGCTATTAAACTATACAGCTTTTTTCTCTTTTTCCCATATAAAAAAGTATTTTCTCCCTTTGGTCTCCAACTGGCTCGGCACACAAGGTAAGCCAGCACCTCGCCGCATGAGATGATAAAATATGATAAAAATGAGATTAGATTCACTCTCAGCTGGCATTCATACCTTCTATATTCCTCAATTCCTTCTTCAATCCCTTTTCTCAATTCTCTTTGATTCTTCTTCCAAAACGCAGCAGCACAGCAGATATGAATCTTTTCTCACCTTTGAGCAATAATAATAATAACGGAAGAGACGTTTTCTGTCACGCCACCAAAAAAAAAGAAAAAAGACAGAACAGAAAAAGCTCAACTTTAACTTAACTCTCAGCACAAAGTAAAAGTTGAAGCGAGGTTTTCGATAAAGCAAAATGCACGTCTGGCTATATCCGTCATTATTCATTATAAAGATAAAATAAAGAATACCAGAAAGAGTCGAGCCAGAAAGACGGACTGACTTTAACCAACTTTCAACAAACTGTATTATTTATATTATATTGGACCAACGGAAAATGACTTTTATTGACAGAAGAAAAGAGAAAGCTCAAAAACTTCACATCTGCATTATTGTCGATACTGAAAGCAAAAGCTGAAAGAAAAGAATCTCTAATATACCTGAGTCTACCACGCACACAAGAAAGAAAAAGGAAAAGTGAAAATGATAGAACGTCTCTCTGACGAGCATGCATACCGACTAGTAAGCGCGACCTTAATACAAAAACATAATCGGAGTACTAAATGAATACCAGAGAATCCAAATATAACTACAATTTTAGCCAATGCTTCAACAAAAATTTCATTTGCATAAGGGAAAAAGCTGTATCATTAGCATCTCCTAAACACAATCAATGAATCACTCATGATTGGCCAGTGAAGCTCTTTTCAGCGCCTTGCTTGCTACTGCGTCCTCTAGGTAATCTCTGACCTGACTGCTTTGCAAGCCGAGAACACGGCAGTAAAGCGTAGAACAGCAGAAAGAGTGACTAATAAGGAGAAAATGGTTTAACAATTAAAACAATGAGACAATTCTAGCTAAATTATAGGCGAAACAATTGTGTTTCTGTATGCAAATGAGATATATTTAGCTATTGGCAAATACCATTGATATTAACAGATTCTCCACTAATCATTTAGTACTTCCATAGTATTTTTGTTTTAAAGTCACACTTACTAGTGGGTATGTTTGCTCGTGAGTAAAATGATAATAGTGAGTTCTGTTCCATGTCTGTAGAGATTGAAGTTGTATAAATTGAAGATTTTTTTCTTAGCAGCACGCATGATAAAAGCGAGCAAAAATATTTATAAAAGTCTGTTCATTCTCATCGTCATCATCAACGTTTCAAGAAATATTTCAGTACACAATACATCAACTATCAACCTTTTCAAAATTCAATGGCACGACGACAGTCATAGTCATCATCACTATCATCACCACCATTCAGCAGCTTTTCCACTCGACACGCTTTGAATCGAAGAAAAGAAAGAAAAATGAAAAAATCTTGTCATTAGAACCATTTGAAAGTATTATTCTGAAGAAGAGAACTCATCCTCCTTCGTTTTCCTTTCTTAGCAATAAGCGTTTCACATATTAAACTGCAAAGTGATCTGCTAAAAACTGGGATTCGTCTGCGTCTAATATAATACGCGTTTCATTTTTTGTTATGTTTTGTTCCCTCTTTTGTAGGAATATATGAATTCATTTTTTTCTAGAATTTCTTTTTATATTCAAAGAATGAGAAGAAAAAACTATACACATGTAATTCCTCAATTCATCATGCTTTGCTTCCTCATTTTTCGAGCGAAAAAATACTACTTTAGGAATTCTTCTATGCGTATATAATATCATGCAAAATATTTTACTCTTTCTCTTTCTCTCCATTCTTTTTTCACATTATATAAACGTTACTTTTTGTTGTGTTTAATATTGTGTGCGTCAGCCTAAATACCCTCCACTACTCCACTATTATGCTCAGCAGACAACTTCAACCGAAACAGCCCATTTTGTGTCATATTTCAACTGCTGCTGCTGCTCATGCTGCTGGCTGTTTTCCTTGTAGTAATGAGATTTGCAATGATATTTACACAATATACAAATTTTATTTTCTTATTCTAGTTCTGACTTATTTTAGCCCTTTTATTCTTTCACTGTGTTCCCGTATTTGTGTGGTTCGTTGGATTATTCCGCTCTCCTGCAGAAATAATGGATGTAGTTAAGTTTAACTCATCACAACATACATCAGAGAATCCACCTTGATGTTATGTTATGTTGTTACCTACTATTTTTTTAAAAAAAAAGAAATTCCACAAAAATTCAAGCATGAAGGCTTAACTGAGCTGAAATGCTTATACATGCTGGTTTGCAACTGCTACGTACGAGTACTTTTATTACAAAATAACAATGCAAAAGTAGCAGCAGCAGCTTTCCCTTCTTTTTTCCTCTTTGCTTGCTTTTCTCCATTCTTTCGTCTTTTGAAAAACTCTATTTCTTTTGTTGTTCAGATTTTTGTATGCTCAAAAGAGTATTATTTCATTCCTTTTGTAGGAGTTTATATACCTCTCTCTCTCTTTCTCTTCCTCTCTTATTATTTTTTAGATCATTTCATGCATGAGAAGGTTGTAGTTAAAGGAAGAGAGAAGAAATAATGATAAGGGAGGAAGAGAGAGAGACGAAGACATGGGACTGGCTACAAGGACCCTTGTCTAGAGCCTCCTAACGATTTTTTTAGATTGAAACTTTTCCCTCCATTAAAATCCATCTTTCCCTTTTTCTGACCAATTTCATAGGACAATATTCTTATCATCATCACTATCACATCGCTTCTACAATATTTATTTTACCCACCATACTACTACTTTGTTCGTTTTATTTAACGTTGATGATATGATGGCCCCTTTTATTTGTGATGTTTCAGCAATTGCTCATGGCGATATTCTCCAGTACATCTTCACTCAAATTCTGGGCGAAGAGAATCATTTGCCATCGGATGACTTCGAGTTTGCTACGAAAACATTCATCCCGCTCCTTGTAAATTTTGCAAAAACAAGGTAAGGTACTAGATTTTTTCTTCGTTTTCCTTCAAGGCACACGGAAATATAATCGCACTTGATTCTCTTCTGAAAACGTATTCCGAAGAATATTAGGATTTAGAAGTACCTACGTACGTACTACGTAGTAAAGGAGAAAAGCGGGTAAAAAATAATGATCACTTTGGTTGGTTATTACAACTACGCAGCCTAGTCAGCATTTTCATTATGAATATTAATAAAGACTGTTTTGTGTGGTAGTGGTATAGGAAGATGCTATAGGTAGGTAGTGTATTATGTAACTATTTTGAATGCGCAAATTTTTATGAACTTTTTGTTAAATAATCCCACAACCCATTCCCTCGTAAAAGGTTTAATGGAAAAGCTAAATTAACTCATCTCATATTTTAAAAAATGATAATGAAGAGAACTCTCAAAGCTTTTTTATCATCTGATGTTTTGATGTGCCCACCCTTAGCCACCACAAAGTACAACATACAAATCATAGAACGCCTTGCAGTCATTCTTATATAACAACCCATCATCAGACAGACAGTTCAAGAGAAGCAAGTTTGCCATTTTAGTTTTTTCATGTACTGAATATATTATTACAGTTTAGACGTAAGTAAAAAAAGCGGCTGTGAATCTGTAGAATGAATATGCAAACTGAAAAGGAAAACTTTTACCTTCTTTCGAAGACTAAACACGAGAGAACGCAAATTGCAATAATAATAAAACTAATGAGATGGTGCACACATTTTCGCAGTAGTATGCTTATAGTGTAGTCTCTTCCAAACACTTTCAACTTTGACACTTTACAAAACACATTTTCTTTCCTTTAGACGAGCAAAAATGAAATTCTCGAAAAAAAATTCATCTTCATTGCCGGCCACTATACCATGGCTCCTCATCATTATCATTGCTATTTAGAATTTGAGAAAAAACAGACAGAACAAGTAGCACCAACATAGCTCTGCTGCTTTGTAGCTCCGTAAAATTGGTATAAAAGAAATCGTATGACAGGAGATGGAAAGAAATATAGCGGCTTCCATGTAGCAAGTGTGCCGTGTGCCTAATAATAAGTTTAGTTTGGTAAGTATATATTTTGCAATAAACCGTTATGAACCTGTTTTGTATATGTTGATTCCATTTCCTCTTTGTCATCGCGGGCTTTCTTCACTCTCCCTCTCAACTCTCTACGGTAAATGTCTTTCCCACTGTGCCAAAAAAAACTATTGCAACAGTAACCCTACACCAAACCCTGGATCATTTGGTGGAGTAGCATGGCCGAAATTTAATGGCGAGGACCAAACGGTCTGTCTGGTTGGAAGCAAGTTATCTCTGCAGCCACAGTTCCGCAGTGTGCCTAATAATAAGTTTAGTTTGGTAAGTATATATTTTGCAATAAACCGTTATGAACCTGTTTTGTATATGTTGATTCCATTTCCTCGTTGTCATCGTGGGCTTTCTTCACTCTTCCTCTCAACTCTCTACGGTAAATGTCTTTCCCACTGTGCCAAAAAAATACGATTGCAACAGTAACCCTACACCAAGCCCTGGATCATTTGGTGGAGTAGCATGGCCGAAATTTAATGGCGAGGACCAAACGGTCTGTCTGGTTGGAAGCAAGTTATCTCTGCAGCCACAGTTCCGCTCCACAATACTCAAGTAATTGCCTACTTAGACAGTGCTGCATTGTAACAATAAACGTTAAAAAATGAAGGCGAGAAGATGAAAATGGAGAAAGAAAGAAAAGAGATGGTTGCTGCATTCATTGTGAAAACCAACAGCAGCAGCACGACAACGAGTACCTAAGCTTTTTGCTTTTCCTTATTGAGTTTCTTGATCTCTGAAAAGTCTAAATAGGAAATAGCCCATACATCTTATTCCTAATTGCTTGATATTTGACTTTTATCACTTAATTAATTTACTTAATGAGCCTCTTACTTGTTCTTGGCTTTCATTAAGTTTGTTTCGTTCGTTGAATATCCTCAGAGTTGTGCATTGATACTTTTTAAGTAGGAATTTTTTTCAATTTGACAAAAAGAAATTCTTCGATGTTTCTTGCCTTTTAATCCTTTTTTGATGCAGTAGAATTATATCCAATTTTATGTAAAAAAATCATCGATAGATTACGCAAAGTTTTTATGAATGGAGTTGTGGATTTGATATTAACATATTATAATGATTAAATGATTAAATGATTCTCATTTCTATTTTGCAGGTTTTGGAGCGAAGACATTAAAACGTTAATTGGTGCAAAGAAAGATGAACTCTGATTCATGAAAGTGGAATTGCAATTTTTTTTTTAAAAAAGCTATTGGTACTTTAACATGTTAAGAAGTATTTATGGTATTAACTTATAAGCCAAGTATTTTTTAAGACAAATGCTGTAATTTTAGTTTTACTATTTATTGGAATAATGCAACAGAATTATGGATGTATACTACATTACAAATTAAGTGCAATAAAATCATGCCAAATATTGATACTATAAAATTAATACTAAAAGAAGCACTAATTTTTGCAGTTGGATTTATTCCTTAAGACATAATATAGGCAGTACGGTAGATCATGAAACGGTTTAACTTGATTATTAGAAATACAGCAGAACCTTCAAAATAATTGTTTCCTACGACAAAGACTAAAACATTGATCATAAATCTATCGCTACTATTTTACCAGTATGCATGCGTGGTAGATAGATAGATCACATTTCGTATATGATTGGGTCACGTTCAACATTTTCTTCCTATTTCTAGGTACCTTTCTGAAACATCCAAAGAGAGGAACTGGTTTCGTGCTTGAAGTGCAATACACATACTTGTGTTTTAAAATTGACATTATTGAATGTAACTGCAACTATACTAA
>JAHZNJ010000403.1:0-35079 GCA_027744475.1 Lepidocyrtus cf. sotoi NNG-2020
ACTCAAAACAACAACAACAACTTTTCCAATCAGCCAATCACTGGACAGCCAGATGAAGGAAGACAGAACAACAACCCTAACGGTCATAATGGAGCATTCACATCTCAGATACCTGGCTCAAGGTTCTCTACTTCTTCACCTGATAACGGTCAAGCACCATTAATTCCCCAAGAGCCTGATTTTGGTATCTGTTTCGCTACCTACAATTTTCTTTAAAAAACATTTAACAAAAAATTTTGCAAATTAAAATAATGTTTGCTACTTGACTGTACTTGTTTAGAAAACACGGTTCAACAAAACCAACCATCGTCACCCCTGCCAAATGGAATTGATCATACTGGCTTCAATCGGTTTACTACGAACCCAGGTAATAAAAATTATACTCATTATGAATATATAAGATTTTTAAAATTGTTTAATTTTGTCTTCTTTAGTAACAAATATTGGAGACGAAGTGACGGGAAGGCCATCCTCAAATCCCGCTTTCGGATCTCGCTTCAGTCCTACAGGATCTCCAAGCTCTTCTCGCGGCCCAACTCAACCAGTCAGTGGATTTAATCGACCATCATCAGCAGCCTCTGGAAGTGGAAATAATCGACCAGCATCACCAGGAAGTGGATTTAATCGACCGGGAACAGGAAATGGATTTAACCGACCAGCCCCTGGAAGTGGACTCAGAAACGACAGTGCACATCCCGGAGACAGCGAAAACGACTTGTTTTGTTCAACTCAATGTAGTTCTTGCAGACAAGAAGGAAGCTCATCATCATCATCCTCGTCATTACCACCTACACAACAATCAGTTCCCAGCGATGAAGACTTTTTGAATATTCCAGGAGCGGTGATGTCCCAAGTGCCTGTAATCTTTTATCCTGATTGCAGTGCAAACGCACACGTTAGACCGGCCATCGTCCCATTTTGCCCCTCATCTCAATCATCTCAATGCAATAATAATCATATCGGTCCACAAGGGAGATCTCCCTCTTTAACTACTGCATTCCCAGATGCGAATAATTTCGTAGTTGGGCACGATGGCCAAGGGGCTAGGGTTGTAAGAAAAGGCAGCCCTAGAGTGGCTCGTAAGGTTAGGCGGGGAGAAGATATTCCTCCTCAGGGAAGAAGAACATTAAGATCATGAAATGATTAATTTCGAATCATGTTTTAAAATTCTTTTTTAAATACACATTTTCTCATCTTCCAGCTTTCAACATCAATATAGCATCAATATACAGAATATAGCAGCAAGCAACAAATCTTTAAAAAACTGATCCTTTTAATTGATGTAAACTTGAGTACATACCTGATTAGGATAATTTAAAAAAATGCAACTTTAGATATGATATAATTGTAGTTATTCAATCATAATCATTAACTGTATATTTAAAAAACAATATTATGCCTTAATTGCAACCTATTATTTTATTATTATAATTATAATATATATATTTTAAGTACATTAAAATATTTAATTTAAAATTTTTCATCCTTAACTTCGAAAATACGGACGATTTACTGAACTGTGTGAAGTTTGTTATGAGTTGGGTAAGCACTTGTGTGTATAGTCTATATTACTAGAGAAATATTTTAATCTTGGATGGAAGAAGAACCGATGAAGAAGTATGAACAACGATGAGGATTTTGACTGGCTTTGATAAATGGAAAGTAATGACATGATTTAATTAATCTACCGATAAGTTTTAGTTCTTTAGGAAGCAAGATTGCAATATTACAACAATTATTATAATTTTTTTCATGAAATCTTTAAGATACAAAATGTATGATATGATGATGATGATAAACGATCTTTTTTGTTCCCCTGAATAAATAAATAAACCCTGTATCCTATCCCCTGTTAAAGTTCTAAAAGATAATTTATTACAACGGCATTTTGTTAACATTTTCCAAATCCATTTTTAATTGATGTTTCGTCAAAGCTTTTGCTTTCATTCGAAATTTTTAGAGGCTGTCTATCTTGATCTTGTACACGAAAAAATTAATTAATTGATTGAATTTTTCTAAGTGTTTTGTTAAGTTGAGCGTTTACCAAATTTTTAAAATAGAGTTTCTTAGATATTATTCAAATTTTTTCATTTTACAAATTTATTACAACGTAAAGGTTCATAACTCTTTTGATAAATGTACTTAAAGGTGAATTTATTGTTACAGTTTCAAGAGGGTGTTTTAATGAATGATTAATAGTTATCTGGTCGATTGACGATTAACAACACAACTAATTAGGTATTTTGTTTTAGACCATATAATATCAATAATAAAATTCATTTGTCTGTGACTTGACTTGGAATTTTAGTCGTAAAACAGAATCAACAGTTAATTATTATTTTTTTGTAGATTTTGCTAAACAGATTAACATTTTCTCTACTTATCGCAAACCACCATCTTTGCTGCACTCGTACTGCAGCCATAATAAAAAAAAGTCAAGTCTCAAAAACACTCAAATAAACCTCACCTGTGCAATAACCAAAAAACATAAGGAAATTCTAAAACAAACTTTTCGGCTAAGCATATCAAATATTGAATTTAAATTGCGTTATAAGTTGTACGGTAAGCTCCTACTACGGTCCAAGCTACAATGATACAAAAATGAAAAGGAATGCACTGTACGCTTTTTTAACAAAGTGAACCTATTTCTGGGTACATTTTAGTGCCTTCTCTTTGCTCTGTCGGCTTTTGCGTTTCGTGAATAGTAGTAGTGAAATAAAAATTGCTTCGCATTTTATATTTAACTAGCAGATTAGGCCCGCAAAGCGGGCTGGTGGATAACACTACATCTGCTTTAATAAAAGTGGGTTTATGTTTGTTTGCGTGTAGTTTCGGTTCGCGCCTTTCTGGCCCACGCGAGAAAGAATGAGCTGCGGACACCCTTAAAAGTAACGTCTGTTACGTGCGTTATTTTTGCGTAATAACGCGGCGTTATTTTGTTACGCCAACACTTTATATTTTGCGTAACCCTTGTTACGTGCGTTATTTTTGCGTAACACGGCATTATTTTGTTACGCCAATACTTAACATTTTGCGTAGCGCTTGTTACGTGTGTTATTTTTGCGTAACACGGCATTATTTTGTCACGTTTACACTTTACATTTTGCGTAACGTTTGTTATGTGCGTTATTTTTGCGTAACACGGCCTTATTTTGTTACGTAATAGTATACACTTTGTATTTTGCGTAACGTCTGTTACGGGCGTTATTTTTACGTAACACGGCGTTGTTTTGTTATTTTTTAGACAGTTGCATTATACGGCGGAAAATAACCAGGCATTGAGAATTCGTCCTGTCCTACTGTGGAGGACAGGAGAACGCGAAGCGTATATAACGCCGTATACCAACTGGAAAATAACAAAATAACATCGCGTTACGTAAAAATAACGCATATAACAGGCGTTACTTTCTCTACATAAAGCCGTATACCAACTGGAAAATAACAAAATAACATCGCGTTACGTAAAAATAACGCATGTAACAGGCGTTACTTTCTCTACATAAAGCCGTATGCCAACTGTAAAATAACAAAATAACATCTCATCACGTAAAAATAACGCATGTAACCAATGCAACTTTTAAAGGCTTCAATAGTTCATTTATTTTCCGCTTGGCGCTAGGAGTTTCCGAACACACAAACAAACAAACAAACAAACAAACAAACACACAAACAAACAGAATAGCGCTCTTAGTAATATAGATGTGCTGCGGGAAAGAATCAATATGGAATTTTGTAGAGACTGGTGATATGATGTGAGATGTGACAAGTTCTGTTTCTTGTCACTTGCTTTTATCAAGCTGGGAAATGAAGTAGTCGAGAGTTGAGATATTAGTTTGTGAATTGCTCAAAACATGTCACCAAAGGCTTTACAATTTATGTTAAGAGTAAAGATTAACTTAATTTGGTTAGAAAAAGAGCAAAAATTAAAGAATTCGTCGTCATCATAGTTCTAGTCCATTTAGTAAACCGAATGCGTGAAGTGACATGCACCTTTTGACCCACTCTTTTTTCTCTAGAATAAATATTTTTTTTGGGTTGAGCAATCCGCATTTCAAAATATTCGACAAAAGCAATTTTTAATGACGTTAATGAGCCTGATCATCGTTCTCGTTTGACTAATACTAATGTTAAGCAATGGAGAAATAACTAGTGTTAATGCTATCTTAAAGTTGACGAAATAAATGGAAAAGGGAATACCAAATTATACTTCATAAAGTGGATAAATGTGTAAGTTAAATTAGAAATTAACTTTAAAGAATTTAAAAGTAAAAAATGGTTGTATAGTATCCTCACAATGCAGCATTGTGAGAGTTGCATCTAAAGCAATTTATTGATATTTCTGAAATTCCACTTAAGAAGTGACAGAATATTTCAAAGCCATTGATTTATATTGATTGAATGGATGACGTTGTCATGCCTTTGACTTTTGATAACAAATTGGCAATATTGAAAGAAATCAAATGAATCTTAATTTGAGTTCGTAAGAAGAAAAAAAAATCAACAAAATCAATGACTGACTGCTGCTGTAACGACGCCAATAATAAATTGAAGTCATTCTAATGATCACCTGCCTTTTGAATATGCATGAGCGCTGCGTTGTTAACGTTGCCGTCGCCGTTGCGCTGTTGTTGTTATGCCAGACTATCATCTATCTACCATTTATATTTTAGGAGAAATGCCGCCACCATGCCACCTCATTCAACTTACTTACTTGCAGTCGCTGAGTCGCTTGTTAATTTAGCAAACGAAATGAAATGACAGGAAATCAATATTACCTGCAAAACACAAATTTTCACTGAGCAAATTGACAAGGAAGAAGCCGTTTTTCGTCTTCTATGGCAATAGTGTGGTATGATGATAATAACGATGATGTTGATGATGATAGCAGCTAATGACGAGAATTGCTTCACCTGACAAGTAATTAGTCAAATTAGTGTGTTCAAGTCACAATCAATGCGTAATTTATTAGAGAAGAAATGGACTTTTTAGCAAATAACGACACCAAATTTCATTTGAATGGCCATTTAGTGAAGCCTGCCTCTACCTTAGCGTACGAAATTTTACATTACTTCTCACTTAACAAATGTAGCAAAATTTTTGTAAATATGCAGAAACAATCCCTTTACTTACGAAAATCGTTAAACCCATTTATTGTTCATTAATCATTTTGTATTGCAGAATAAATGGAATTTTTTATTCTTTTCAGCACTTTTTGCTTATCTCACGGGTCATTCAAGAAAACAATCCTGTAGTAAAGGAATATAATATACTGTCACCATCTAAATATTCACAGTTAACACCATTAACATATGCTTTGATTAGGATGATGATGATGATGCAAAAGATATATAGCTTTTAAATGATTTATCATCTCATAACATGTTATTGAGAGCTACTACCACCACCATTTTACATAAAAACTCTTTTGGAGATGATGATAATGAATGGAAATTGATGCGTTTAGATAATGAAATGGCTACACTGACGATGTACTGAACTGAGTAAGTGAGAATATCTTCCCATCATCAACACACCACCACCACCGCCACAAACCCATGCAAATTCTACTTTCTTACTACATCCCCAAGTCATGTCCATCACCGCCGGGATCAGTGATTATCTTCTGAAGTCAGCGCAGTGGATGCAGAGCAAATAAATGCATTCATGATAAAAGGGTTGAAACTGAAGGGAAGAAACTGGTCTGGCTACATAGTATAAATATTTTGAAGTTTATCAAGTGTGATATTACGCTTACTTAAGTTAGCCTAAAGCTGACAAGCTAGTTTCCTACTGCTTTTTCCATCTCCATTTAATGCTTTATCATTATCAACATCCTCAGTAGTAATATTTCTGTTTTGTAGATCATGGGAATTGTAAATTGTAAATCTGTGTAGGTAGTACCACTCTAGAAAAACCAATTTACTTGCTTTTCGTTGCGATTTTTTTAAAAGTACGAAATTGTGGAGATATGTTTTTTTGCCTTTTGCTGTCGACCATGTTTAGATTTATATGCTTCCACATTGATGATGATGATGATGAGAATAGTAGAGATGCAAATGATGTTAAACAAAACCTTCTTCTTCTTCCGATTATTTAAGATGAGCAAATAATAATTATAATCACAGATTGGAATTTCAATAATGATAATGAATGAATGTTAGATAGGTGCTGTGTAATGTGTGTGGTAGCAGTTTAGTGGTGGTGGTATTTTGGTGAAATATCATGATCTCCAACGATTATTAGCAAGCATGCAGGTATGAAAAGAGCATTTTTGTTTCACTGGTACATAATATATCGTATCATATCAGAATCAAAAGCTGCTCGAATAATTTGGTGAACAAATAATGAGTACATGCATTACAGAGAGTGAATTATCTAAATGATTCTTGTTCTCAAATTGCGCATACATCATATTTAAACTGTTAGAAAATTTCTATGAAAAAATTAAGGACCATTAGAGTCGACTTTTGAGAGCATTAGAGAAGTAAAAGAAGAAGAAAAAAAGAGGAGGAAGCGAGACGAAAAATTGGCTGTTGCTGTTGCACTAATTTGATAGAAATAGGCTAATCAAATATTTATGAATTGCAGTTTCATTAGTTAAGACAAAAATATAAATTGGATGAGGGAAGAAGAAAAAAAAAGAATCTCTGCAAAATTACTGTGCCCAGTAGGAGTGAAGATAACGTAATGTAACGTCTAATCTTATAGAAATATATAAAAGACTTTTGGATTACAAATATAAGGCTCATTCATCTAATGCAAGAAAACAATAAAAATATAAGGTTATCGTGCAAGTTGTATACATGAAAGCGATGATGATGATGATCGCATCGACGACGAGGGAAAAAATCAGGATTTTATTTACTGCTCCACTCTTTTATCAGTTCTGTAATGAGGGGAAGAAGAACACACACATACAACGAGCAAACAAACAAACAAACAAACTTACCCAAAGAACAACCAAAAAGTCCAGTCTCAGTTCTTTCACTGTAAAACTTTTTTTTCTCAATCAATGTCTGTGTTTATCGAGAATATCAAAGTATTTTTCCCATGGGTAATGTAATGCAGCTGAACTTGCAAAGTTTTTATGCTGTAGTAGAGTAGTAGTAGAAGTAGTAGTAATGTGGTGGTAGAAGTAGAAGAGAGATTCCGTTACATCGACTAAAATATCTGTTTGATCCCCCTCCAACTCTATAACTTGCTTAAAATTAGAGATGAAGAAACGATGACGATAAGAAAAAGACAACTTTGTAAAAAAAGCTGATGAAACTGGTTTCTTTTTATTTTCTGTCCTGTCGCAGTCCCAGTCCTTCTCATTGCATGAAATATTCTTTGTATATATAAGTTCCATTCCATCTAATTCTCAAGTGGACATCGAACGATGATGCTGCTATGCTGCTGGCTGATGAGGATATTGATGATGATCATGACATGACCAGGATGGAAGCAAAGTGAACGCAAAAAAACTGATGCAGTGCGCAGAAACAAATATACAAGAAATTCATCTAATAATTTTGCGCTCGCATTTTTAAAGTAAAAACGAAACTTGAGGACAGAGAGAGAAAGAGCAGCAGCAGAAGGAAGTAAAACAATGAAATAGTTTCCGATAAAGAAGCTACAATAAACTGTTTTAAATCTACACAAGGAATTTATATGCTACTGCTACAGTCCTTCGCATCCTTTTTCTTATGGAGACAGCTTTCAATCAAGCTCATTTCAATTTGAAAAGGTGCCGACACGACAACCAAAGAAAAACGCCAAAACACAGAGAGAGAGAGAAAAAAAAGATGTAATAAAAATTACAAAGTTAATAAAGGCATGACTGTATAGGGTTTACTCACTCTTCTACTTTTCAAAAAAGTACAGGTGTTGACATACATGGTGTAAATGTATGAGCACGATAATCTCTTTGCTCGGATTATCTTCTGTTCAAGTTTAGTCACCAACAGCAGAAGCAACCTGAAGCAAGCTACACTCCACCATACCACCACACCATGTAATTTTTGCAAAGAGGATAAAGGGTTAAAGTAAAAAAGAAAAAGGATTATTGCGATAAAAAACGCTGCTGCTGCATACCAGGTTGAAACTGAAACAATCATTTCTTTTCTTACACATACCGGTCGGTCTCCTGTTTTATCTGACCATTTTTCAATAGTTTTGTTTTTAAAATGAGTCCTAAGAAGAATTGTGTTTTTGTGAGATTTGCTTAAAACATAACAGAAGAGAGAAAAATAGACGGAGACGTTTTTCATCTCATTTCATGCACATGTTCACATAAACAACTCTTATTCGTGGTGAGACATGACATGAGACATTTCCCCCTAAAAACCTATTTGGCACGATAAAGAAATGAAACTGCAAACAGCAACAATATTATTATTTTTATTCTTGCTGTTGCTTTCCGATTGCTCATGCTTAACTTTTAACTCTTTCTTCTTCTTTCTATACTACTATTTTTTCAGAAAAAAACATTTCGGAAGATATTTAAGTATTTTTTCAAAGAATTTATTGTATTTTTTTAAACTGGAAGATTTTTTTGTTTGTTATGTTGGCATGCTCATGCATATTTACCGGCGTGCTTTTTCTCTTGTCAAATCCATTCAAACAAGCGCTGCGTTGTCGTTTTTGTTTGCATCAAACGATGATGATGATGAGAGGAGATGAACTTGCCAGTATGTACTGGAATTACTACCACTGTAGCTGGTGGTGGTGCTGAGAACAAAAGAATGAAGTAAATAAAAGAAAAGTCAACATTCCATTCATAGTTGACAAATATAAGAAAGTTGTTTTATGGCACTTCCACACAATTATCCTACTCCTTTCTTGTTACTTTCGTATTTTAAAAGACATAAATACATGGATCATCCTCCAATAATGCAGCCACCACCACAGCAGCAGCAGCATAACAACAATAGCATCCTTTTTTACAAGAGTTATTTAATGACATGAAAATATGCAGGTGACTTAAACATAGATGCGTAATTTTAACACCTGCTTCCTCAGTGAAAACGATTCTGTCAACAGCTATTATTATGAAATGAGAAACAGGTAAATGAAATTCTAATCCAGATTTTTTTTTTGAGTTTAGTTTAGGATTGCAAACTTCGTTCTTAAAACAATTTAGAACAATACCATTATTTTACGAGTGCATATTGACCGTTGGGAAATAAGCCGCTTTCACAAATACCTAGGTCAAAATTATTTCTGTACTAGTAATGAGTAAAAGTGAATATGAAAAAGGTACATAATATTATGTAATAGTATTACCAGAAAATATTTTACGTGATCTTGAAGCAAAAAGGGATTCTTCTTGCATACCTTCTATTACCTCTCCTCCTCGCTAATAAATAAATCGTGTCACACAGTTAAAAAAGAAAGGGTTCTTTTGGGCATGTGTTGTTTGTGTACCTTGTTTTCATGAAGTTGATCTCATAAGAGAAGGATTAATAAGAATGAGAAGAATATTTTGTAGTTGTTTAAGAGCAGCAACTCCTTTTCCAAATACTTAACTTCACGTATAATACGAATTTAACAATAAAGGGCCAAAAAGGAAGAAATAAGTAGTAGTGAGGTTGTGTGTGAGGCAATTAGCGGTTGAAATATGATTAGATCGATGCCAATAAATACAATTAACAGGCTTAAGATACGTCATAAAGGGTGGTCTACCCTCTCCAATCCGCGCGATGAGAAAGGGGTTGGCTCACTCAACTCACACACGCACAAAAATATTTCTTGAAAAAAAAAGAAAAAAGAGGACCATCATCATCATCATCACCCACAACAAACAAACAACAATGTGAACTAAACGAGAGGGTGATCAATGATCATATAATAAGGACTGATCTGATCATGGCATCATCAGCTTCAATAACATAACAACAACAATACTAACTCAATAACATCAACTCAACAACAACAGTATCCTCCTCCAGATATATCTCTGCAAGGAAAAAAAAGAAATGGGAAAATAAATGGGGTCTAGTTTTCTCTGAGAAACAAAGCTATTTTCACGTTACCCCATTGCAATGTCAAGTTCAAGTTTGTTGATTAAAAACGGTCTCTGGTTTGGTCTGGTATGCAGACTCTTCAATTACGTAGTATATGTATATGTCCAATGTATGAAAGAAAGATTCCAATGAGATTTTCAATGAAATGAAATAGCCAACGCCAACAACGAAGAGCGTGTTAAATTCAGTAGGTTATTGCTGCTGCAGCTATTTCGTATATGATTTTTTTATAGAAAACGGAAAATGGAATGTTTATTCATGAGAAGAAGTGTAAATATATAACTTGTACAATCCCCAAACTTACTTTCTAAATGAAAAGATGTCGAATATTTTCCCACTATTTTTATAAGAAAAAAGGAAATACATATTACAAATATTTTATTATTTTATATACAGATTTTTTATGAAAGAAAGAAAGAGGATGAGTAAATAGGGGAAAGAAAACGGAATAATAATAAAAACGAATTCTAACCCAAACATGGACTCAGCATATTAAATGAGAAAAAATTTTCTTCCGCCTCTCACTCTCTTTCTTTCTTTCATTCCACTTTTCTCATTCCTTTGTGAATCCTGGAATTCCACATTTTTTTTAGTTGGTCGGCGGTGCAGTATCATCATCATCGTTCTCGTCGTCATCGGTGACTGAGAAATGAGCTCCTCATCATCAACATCATCCTTACCACCACCATCGTGGAAAAAGTAAGGAAAAGGTATGCATATTATGCATATGAGACGAACCGTGGTGGCGACGACGAATATGATGCATTTCATTCTTCTTTTTACTCTTTCTCTCTCTTCGTCTTTGCACCCATATTAAACAAATATTTTCTTTCTCTCTTGCAGAAGTGTAGAATAGGGATTGGAAAGTATAATATAAAAATGAAAAATAGATCTATTATGGCAGCAAGGCATAAGTAAGGGGAAAGATTTTGTCTTAAGCAAACAAACCGTGTTCTCGATAGTTATTAACGAGCATCACTTTCATCCTAAAAATAATATATTACCCAAAGGCGACTTCAATAAAGAAAGGAACAAGCAACAACGTTCCTCCACACACACACTACCAACAACAAACATCAAAATTGAAAAGGTTCCTTCTCTCTCTGGCTCGTTCTCTCTCTCAAGAAAAAAAGGTAACAAGCGGAAGGTCTTCTTCGCCACTTCTTCTCCAGTCCAGACCAAAAGGTTTATTTTTCATATTCATCTAATCTTAGAGAGAGAGTGAATGTGGCGAGTGGCAAGCAAGCTGGTAACATAATAATAATACTAATAGTAATAACAAACACAAACATATTAGGTATCATTATATAAATATGGATACAATACTACAATAGGTTGTGTGAGCTCTGTTGTTACTTATTATTATTATTGTTACCTACTGTTGGAACTAGCCATTTTATTATTTATATATAACAACTGGTTTTTTACCATTCCTTTTCAACTTCTCCAGGCACTTTTACTGCTGCTGCTGTCCTTTTCCCAAACTCTGTCAGACAGGCTAGGTCAGCCCTTGTTAAAGACAGTAAGTAAAAAAATACCAGACGACCGTTTAAAGTGACGCTACTTCTGGCTGTGAGCTCATCATTAATCTGGAGTATCTTGGCTCGAAACTTTGAAGAAAAATAACACATAATAATATTATTCTTATTAATAGTAGAAGCTACCTATTATACATGGATCAATGGATCTCTCATAAATAAATTCGTCTTTACAGATTATTACCTATAGTGGCAGCTTCAGAAGCTGGAGTTACATACGTATATAATAGGAGTCAATGATGGAAGATGTAAAAATTTTAATTCTTTTAGCCGCCCAATCTGTGTGAACAAGAATTTTTCATAAACTGATCTCGAATCATAATAACATTTATAGCCAGCCCGATCCTCATGATTTATTAATATTAAGTTAGTTTTACATTTACCTATACAAACAGAACTGACCTATTTCTTATCACCATCATCTTCATCGTTTCAATTTATTGTGCAGTTTGATCGATCTCCGCTCCGCGAAGAAGCAGTAAATTGTACAGATTTAAATTAAATTTAATCGGAGGTTGCCTTGCAGATGCAGTGGTTTTGTTTCTTCAAATAACCAATACGTAAAGCTGTCTCCCTACAATTTATAATTAATTAGTAGCTTCCCTAATTGTATTAGTTTTAAGATGGCATCAAGCTATAAATGTAACGTTATTGAGCAGTACTTAACTTAAGAAGAACCCTTATTCAGATCATCATCATCCTCATCATCAAATCAACCCTGTATCAAGAAGAGTCCATCGATCATTAACCGTGCAAAGAAAGTCATATCAATTTCCACTTAAATCTAATCTTGAACACTTCTAACTTCTTCCACTTTTTTAAATTTATTTCCTTGTGATGCTGCTGCTGCTGCTGCGGTATGTCAAGAGATCTGGCATGAAGATAACAATATGGGGTTCACTCTGTTTTGTTGCATTCAATTTTTTATCAAAATATAAAAGTAGATGAAAATCAAGTAAAATCACACCACCATCCGAAGATGGACACTTCTGTTGCTTGTTATTGTAACGGTAATCAAATTAATAATCAAATCAAGTGAAGAAAAGACATCGAAAAGTGTTACTCCTGTTATTTTCTTGACATATATCTTTGCATTGTATAATAATTAGCAGTCATGGAATACTGACCTGTCCATTATTCACGTTTTTTTCTTCTTCTAGCTGACTATGCACACTGGTTCTAGTTCGAAGTTAATTATGCATCATGCATGTCCTTTTCATTACAATCTGAAGTTTCCACTGTGACAAATTCAGTTTACAGCAGAAAAAGCAACACTTGGGTTACTGCTACTGCTACAGATTGTCCTTTGAGAATACGAAATGTGCTGTTTTCGAATTTTCGTACAGTGAGTAAAGTCGGTTAAAAAATTATCAAGAAACCTTAATACTACCTTACAAGTTCTTTCTTCAGCTTTTAAAAATATCAAGATTAAAATATGTATATCAACCGAGTTGAAATTAACACTAGTTTTTCCCTACAAGAGTTTCGTTAAATTTGAACAAGAAGAACGGACATCATTTACGTGACAACACTCAAGCTCATCGTCAGATCTGATTTGATCATGTATCTTATACATTTTATTGTTTAAATCTGAGCTTTAAGAAAACCCAAAGCTTGATTATCTTCATCAAAGAGTAAAATAGAAAAAAAATGAAGAAGGCGCTCAAACAAAGTAAACCCAGGCTAGTTTTTTTAGTACGTAACGTACGTACAGTCCTTAAAGATACCTTTCAACTATTTTTTTTCTTCAGAGAGAATCTGTAATCAAATTAAGGGAGATTTTATCCTTTAGTGCTCACACACCAGTAGATACAGAATACAGAACAGAGAAATGGAGAGAGAGCGAGAGAGAAGAAAAAAAGTGCATTGTCTTTCTTTGAGAGTCAGCTGCCCATCCGAAGAATGTTGCTTGTCAATGAGCATCATCACGTATGAATTGATAATGATCAGCAATATTAATGAGCAATTGATGGGATGCAATGCAAGAAGTCCATTCGTAAAGAGATGAAGATAAAAAAAGTACAACAATGAGCGGACAATTCTTTTTTTTCCTTACACGAGGTAAAAGAACAATAACTACAAACGCTTGTCCGTTTCACACTTTTTCAAATAGTTTTTCTTTTTTTCTCTTATTCTTTTTTCTTCTCATAAAATCCTCTATACTTTCTACTACTGCTGCTGCTGATCTTGTTGACATGTTCTGTGATATTATTTTGTGACTTTTTTTAAAACATGTAAGGTAAATGTTGAGCATTCTTTTCAACCCAAAAGGTAATCTATTATGTATAAATAAATGTAGCAACTAACGACTTTCTTGATGATAATTAATTAAATATCTATCTGGTTCGACACGAAATGCTTTTTTTTGCAAATCCTTCACATATTTCTGTAATTTTCTCACGTAAGACGAAGTTAAAAAGTAAGATGAGTGTTTCTATTCATGAGCAAGAAAATTTTTTCACAATGTTGTCCTACTTGCAAATTCGCAGAACATGGAAATAATTAAATTATAAAGACTGAACTTCGACAGATAAATGAATAATTTGTTGCTGTTGCTGTTTTAGAAAACCATATAACTCTACACCTCATTTATGTCGGCTTATATTTCAACCCGTTTACCTAGAATTAGGAATACATCCCAGTTCATTATACTATTATAAAAGGATAAAAGGTAGAAGAGAGAAAGGAGAGCTACTTTATTGCATCCGGTTCCCCAGCTTATTAGCAGCTAGTATTATGAACGAGCGTGTCCATGTATTTTAAAAAAGTATTTTTTAAATTTTATTATTTTTAAAAAATTCCAAAGTGAAGAAACACGAAGTTCATGTAGGATGAAGTTGAATGACTCTCTCTCTCTCTGAACTGAACTGCTAAAGAAGAAAATACGCAAATATAAATGACAAATCTATAAAATTATTATGAGCAAGGTAGGCTGACTGAACTGAACACTGACACTCACATAATAAAATTATGGAGTAGGCACGGATGGTAAATAAGTATAATGATAATTGTATAATGAGGGAATGATTTTTTTCAATTTACTTTTTTTCGTCTTCTTCCCCTATGCAATAATAATAGTACAAGCAACAGCATCAGCATCAGCACGGTAATAAGTAAGTGGTAGTGTGTATTTCGTTCACTCACAATCTGTCAAAGAAGTTAGCGACGGAGGATTTGATGGATGAACAAGTTTTGTAGTATCTCTTGAAGAGATCACGTCATGCCGCCCCTGAAATACATGCGTTTCAATAACCTAATAAATGGCATACATATTTCTTTCAAGAAGATCATGACGGTGAACAGTGACGATGGGAATGATGATCGTTCCTCCTTCTTTCTCTCTTCTACTGAAAAACGGAGATGGACATGCAATATCTTTCTTTACCTCTTTTCTACTCACTATTACACAAACAAAAGCAACAGGACCGTTGTCGCGTCATTGTCGTTTTTTCTTTTTCTTTTGGGTTTTTTATGAGATTAACATGCCGCATCGCATCGTATTCCTCCTTCTTCGTTACTTCTTCTTCAGTCACGAAAGGGATGATTATGGTTGTGCTGGTATGGTGAGATGGTGAAACGACAAGTTTGCAGATTGAAAGGGAAAGTACTTTTTTTAAATAGAGCATCAGCATCAGCAGCTTAAGATATCTAGTAGCTTACTCAGTTGTCAGATATTTTATCACTAAAATATCAAAATATACACGCATACTGATTGCAAGTGCCGGTAAAATAAAAAATGTCAGGATGATGATTGTGATGATGAAAAAGGGGAAGATGGAGACACGAAGACGAAGAAAAAAGAAGGAAGAAATACCACTTCTTATTTAAAAGTTTATACTTTACTATTTGTACATATGCATAATATACCCATAAATAAACAAAAAATGGAACGAAATAATTCACCACATCATCATCACTCCTAGTAACGTTTTTCTTTATTGTGAAGAAGAGAAAAAAATGCCGAGAAATCAAGACAGGAGGAAAATGATAGAATCATAGTGAATGAAACAAGAAAGTAGGTGTTGCTGCACGGCAATCATAATCAGAGTGACATGCACTTACTACCATTCATATATTTATCACTCACTCACTCAAGTCTACCAGCCTCTCTTTCCCTCTCGGCAGATTTCCTTTATAACTCCAAATATGTCGCTAATACTTAACTTTAAGATGAACAATCGATTTCTTTTATTTCTTCTTCAATCTGTTTTGTTTTTATCTTGTCAGGCTAATCAGCTCCACTAAAGGAAAGTCAATTGAGAGTGGGGCTTGAGTTGGATAGATGAATGAATGTAGGAGGAGGAGGAGGTAGATGTGTAGATGTTAGGATGGATAGATGGGTAAATATAAGAAGCAAGGCGGATTCTTGCTAATATCGTAACTATCTTACAAAATACATGTATTCCCCTTTGGGTTTACCGATTGAAGTTCAATTTATTTTTATGTAGGTTATTTGTTTTTGCTGGAAAAGAGACACCACCTAAAAAAGCAAGAAACATTTATATCCAGTGGCATTGTGGTCATCGTCATCGTATATGTCGGCATCGTTTTGACCATTGCCTTATTGTCGTCAAAGAAAACTACAGCAATTCTCTCCCCCCAAAAAAACTGTTTGATATATACAGGGCTTATACTACTAGTCTACCAACAACCGTAGAGTAAAAACTGACACGACGACACAAGTGGATTTTATCACCATCTACTACTACTATTATAAGGCTAAATGCAGGGAAGGCAAAGGCAACTACATTATTTATTGATATGTTAATTGTTCTACACGCCCAAAACAACACCGTCGTCGTCAGTAGGTAGGTATATTTGTATAGATACAACAGTAGTAGTACAGTCGTCAGTCAATATAATAATTAAAGGGGATGTGCTCCAGCAACGGATTCCTTTGTGAAATAAAGAAAACCTACAAATGATTTTATAATTGTAACAAACAATCCTTCAAACCCACAGAAAAAATAATACCCCTTGCATAGTTAGTATTAATTGAATGCATGATCATGATAAAACGAAACTTGGCTAGGTAGACAGGTAGGTATGACTGGAAGGAGGCATCCGTTCCTCTGTTGTTCCACGCCAGCTTACTTATATCATATCATGCTAATTACTAATAGCTTCGTACACTAAAATGAAGAGATTTTAAAATTACAGTTTCGTTTATTATTGAGGTTCCTGCAAGAGAGCCGCTTAATTTGTTATGCAATGGATACCAAGTCTGTGTTTTCCCTTGGTAATCAATCATCTTACATATTATATGCATACGTTTTGAGACTTCTCTTATCATTTTTAGAATGTGCTACGATCCAAACCTGATGGACAAGGTATGAAGAATAAAAATAAGAAGGGTCTAATTCTCATTGGTTTTTTTAAATTTTGTATATCATCTTCTTCAAGGTAAAGGTATTACTCAACAAATGTAAAAGTAAACAATTCATCTGTCAATGACTCTTACAAACATATAAACACGGACACGGGCATATTATAAGGAAAGAGTTTGTTCAACGAGACGTGATGGAATATTACTAATCGTAAGATCATAACAAGGTGACGTCAAATGAGCTGAGCTCCTTCTCTTTTAACTCAACTTCTCCAATCCATGCATCCTCCAACTACAACAAGCTGTTGTTTTGAAGGTAGAGTCGTAGTAGAAGAGTAGTAATAATAATTGACGAGTGAGTGTCGGCGGCGTCTTTACGTAACTAGCTTTATAGTAATAATGAGAAGGATTGTTATCCGCTTCCTTACTGTAGCAGCAACAGAGGCAGCAGCAACTAAAGCGAGCAAGTTAAGTGGGAAAGAAGAAATTACCGTGTCGTGCAGCAATGATACAAGAATTAGCGCTGCTGAAATAAAAAGGGTTAGTTAGCCCATTTCATGCTCACACTTCTTCTTTCTCAAGTGCTGCCATTGCATTATTGCTGCTCGTGTAAAGAATTTCGATTACTTTATCAAAATGAAGTGGGATTTTTTTTCAGGGGAAATTATTACTCTTCATTTGGCCAACACTACTACCACTTCTTCTACTACGGCTTTTTTTATATTTATAATTGTTTAATACTCTCCGTATTCTTTAATAAATTATTTAAATCATTATTGCGTGTGGATTACCAAAGCGTATTAGGTTTATACGTAGACGTAGGTATATAAAACACCTTTTATATAATTCGAGAGTGGCTTGACAATACGAAAGAATGCCTCGAAACAGTCGAATAGCTCACATTACTGAATTCCAGCTTCCCAGGTGACCACCTCGCTGCTTAAATATCCCACCACCACCAGCATAAAAGTATTTAAGTTTTTTAGCAAAAAGGCACTACTCTGAGTAGCTAATTGAATAAAGTGGAGAAGAAGAATATAATAAGAGCCTTAAATTATATTACCTGCCTTCCTTTTCCTCTCGCTTGCCTGCCATAATGAAGAACAAGAAGGAGGAAGACGTTTTGCAAACAATATTTCGGCGTCTTTTGTAAGGAAATTATAACTAACAATGTACGTAGCGGGTGGCTTCTACTGATTATTCCACCGCTTTTTCAATCGCCACTCTGCTACCATCACCACCACCACGTATCACCGCTGCTGCTGCTGATCCAACAACAACTTCAACTTCTCTCCGCCGTTACGTTATGCTGCGTCGTTGTTGGTTAAATAATATGACGAGTCGCACCTGGTTCCTTCTTTCAAAACAGAAAATGCATATAATAATAATCGATAATCGCTCAATATATTAAAATATATAGACATACTCGGAATTTGATCTTTTTTATAATAATTTTAGAGAGTTTTTTGTATTTGGAAGAACGTATATTACTTTTGCAAAGACAATAAAAAAAATTAAACAAATTCACCTTTTTGAATAGTTATTTCTATGAAATTAGGTTAGCACAAACTTGTAAAATATGTACATATTATACAAACTAAACACAAAGTGATTCTTTTCATAATACATAGCAATATATTTTGTGTATCTTTGATACGAAGAAAAAAGTATCCGTCAGTAGAGGAGACACCCTTTGAAGAAAGAAACAATTATGAACAAAAACGCTATTTTCCTGACATATTAAATTGTTTATACCCTATGTTGTCAAAATGTTTGTTCATTAAACTTTTCAAAAAAAAATGGTTCATTTTAAACGAGCCACTGTAGTAGTGGTGGTGTGGAATAGTAGACCCTTTGATGTATTCTCCTCAGTTGCCTAAGTAGTGGAAGTGAAACGGCAAGGAAGCAAACCACAAGAACCCCTATAGCGGTACTTAATATTCTAAAACAGAAGCCTCTTCTTCTTCTTTCTCTTTGCTTTTATGTTGATGATGATGAGCTTCTGGTTTAAAAAGCGTTCCTGTTGCTCATTTATTTTTTTTCTCTCTCTCTATCTATCTCACTAAAAAAGGTGATGATGATGATACTGATGATGACTCCTTTTTTATATAGCAAATAGATATTATTTCTTGCACGTTTACACAAAAAACCGAAATGAAAATAGAGAGAAAATTATTATGTGTATTTGTCTGTTTGTTTATTTGAAAGTCCTTACCACCACCACCAATCCTTAAAAAAGATGGTAATATGAGCGTATTTTTCCTGTACGGCTTTACGTAACCAAAACCAAATAACAATTTCGTTCGGCAAAAACAAAGTTGAAGAAACTAAAAAAACTTTGAGTTGCATTACTTCTTAGCTCTCTGTCCCTAATAAGATAAAGTAAACCCTCCTCATCCTCTCACTTTCAATAATTCCTTTTAGAATCATGTAGAATAATAATCGAAGATGCATCGAAAAAGGTGTCCGGATGGATAAGAGAATGTTGCCGTGTTAATGTTTTAGTAGATGGATAGATGATAATGTTGAGGTGGTGGGAGCTGCTCAAGCACTTATTGAGATATACATACTATTAGCTAATTTACTCAATCGGCAACTTTTGATGTCCAGTTCTTGAAAAAGCTGCAAATTAAAGAAGAAGAAGAAGTTAGTAGTGGATATGAAGGAGCTTAAAATTTCTTCATTATTTTATTACGGCTAAAGTGCCTTTTGAAACGAGTTTGAGAGCGTGAAATGGTTTGTGATTCTCTTTTTCTAACTATGCACATAAGTATAATCGCTCAGTCAAGACGTAAGCAAGTAGATTTATTTAAGCTGACATTAACATTAGAATTAATTATGGGCTTTTGTCTCTTCAAAACCAAAATGAAATATTCCCTTAATTGGTATACGTTAGTAAGGTATAATGGCGAGAAAACCTTACCAATATTTACACATTCCAAGTGAAAAATGTAATTAAATAATGTTATGATGCAACGTTTGTTAATACTATACGCATGTAATAATGCTTACTTTGATATAATGTAAGAATGTTTTGTCTTATTACACTAACTACTTTTTTCTGCAAGGAAGATGGAATCCTTCACGTAGTTCAGTGTTATTTTCTTAATTTTATCAGAATCCAATTTCTCGACGTGTTATAACTCTCATTTTAAAAAATGTTGCTACATTGTACGTACATATACATCTAAAAATTATCCATTTCCCCTCGCAGCCAAGCAGAATAAAAGACACAAGCAAGACAAAGTGAAAAATACTGTCTTGTTTGCAGACCAGTAATTTTTGTTGATGGAAAGGGACGTGGCAAAGAAATTAGGCAGTTTTCATCTTTTCTTCTTATTCTTCCTTTATTCTTGTTTTCTTTCTTCGCACATGAAAATTGTAGGTTCAATGTGTTGTCTTTGGGCGTGTGCAGTTTTCGCCTTGCGCTGACTTGACTTGCCTTATTCTCTTTATATTTTTTTTGATCCTCCAATTTTTATTACATATTCTCATGCTCCTACGATTTTTCTCTAACAAAAATGCATCCTATCATTCATAATATTATATAATACGTTTGTTTATTATTATTATACTTATTTGCTTCTTCTTGACTTGTTGGCACTGGCATGCATGCATGCATGCATCAACATAATGATTATCAACAATACCAATACAACCCATCTTGGCACTACTTTTTTCATTTATTTCTTTCATCCTCCATCACCACCACCACCACCGTACTCTTATGAAACTCGAAGAAGGTTTTTGCTCTTATGAATTACTTTTTTCTGAGGGGAGACGGAGGAAAATGAGAATTATGATGATTATGGAAAAAATAAAAAGAACAAACAAGACACTCACTGGGAGGGAGTAGTACAATCATCATCGTCATTCAGTTAAGTTACTACGAAGAAAAAAGCAAAAAAGAAAAGGGAGCCAAATAAATATTGGAATGGAATGAAAACGAACTATTTAAAGGAGAACAGCAACAACGTTAAAAGTGAATATACGGTGTAAATCGGAGGAAATGAACTGGCTCCCATCCCAGTCACTCACCATCATTATTGTTTTTAGGGGAGTATATTACATTAATATAAATTTAAAAGTTTTCACACAAAAGTGGACATCATCTGTGTAGAAAGAGATATCTTCTTCTTCGAGGAATTATGCCGTGTACATACTTATCCGGTAATTGAGGTGGCATATTATCACATCCATTGTTGTTATATTCCAGGCAGCTTCAGCTAGCGCACATTAATAAATAATACATCTTGCATCGCAGTGATCCTTTTTCAACCAACCCTTAATTTTATGCTGTGAAAATTATGGACTGTTGAAGAAAACAATTACTGTGACTTACTAACAAGCCTTTACACGCTGTTTTTATATTTTTTTCGTGCAACAATACTAACAAAAACCCATAAGAATATTTAAGCCAATTTTGCTGTACATTAGTCTGAAAAATAATGAAATTGTAATAATACTGAAATGAAGTCTTGAATTTTTGCATTTATTCTATTTTCACTGTTGCTCTTTCATATTTGAACTTCTTCTAACGCCTAATTCGTCGGATGTTACTTACTTCTAATTACAACCCCAAACATCCCGTTACGTTAAACTAAACATTGCAAAACTTCAGAAAATAATTAAGAAATAAAAATTCTGTTTACTGAATGACGATAGTTGAGGTTGGGAGCACTTTCAAATAGAAAGCCACTAACATTCGCCTCAACAACATTCTTTAAAGAATAAACCTGATCACACTGTCTTACTGTTGTGTTAACTTTCAATGTTCTGCTTGGTTTCGTCTTCGTACAATTTTTCACTCCCGTTTTGCTGATCATGATAGTCATATTCTAGCTAAACTGTTAGATTTTATACACATTCCGCATAAATTTTTTAAAATATGCTAAGTAAACCTAGTCTCACTCAACACAAAACTGCACAAAAGACTGCCCTATAATCAACCCGATTATTAAAACAATTCCATCGCAACAACAAGAAATTCTCATAATCATAACCGCCATCATCATCATCATCTTAAAAGCAGCATCAACAGCAATAATAATAATAGCAGCGTAATTCATCTTTTTCAACTGGTGTGGCCAAATTTAACAACAACACAATCATCCATATCAATTTTGCTTATCATCTTATATATAAATTTATGCAACTCATATATTTATATGATGCAATTTGCATTTTCACCCCGGAAAACGGGAATAATCAAGGTGATATCATGTGATGATAGGGTTGTTGTAGTTTGTCCACTGTAACTATCTACCTCACAGTCAGAAAACACCAAAACTTCAACGAAGAAGCAACAATGATGATGATGAAGATCATCATCATTATTATTTTTGCCAGGCAGTTTTAAGACCCAAAGGAAAAAATATTAGACTGGCTCAATCAAACAACAGTAGCAATTAGGTCCTCGAAAATATCTACTTTTCATCCTCTCTTGAAACCAGTTTCACACCAGGCGCTGCTGTTGCTTCTTCTGCCTCTGCTTAACTCCAAAAAATCCAGAAAGGAGGATGTACGTGGGTTGATGATAAAAGCAGCATCAGCAGCAACAACAACAGTGGTAGTGGTGGGGCGACGACGAGTAAAATCCAGAGTAAATATAACAAACAATAATAAACATAATAAAATATTTTCGCCTTAGGAAGTGAGCCATGAGGAAAGGACAAGGATCTGTTTCACGTAATCATCATCCATCAAACATAAAATATCCAAATAATAATAATAATAATAATCAACATCATCATAATGTCTGTGAGAAAAGAAAAAGACACACACACAATATTTAGATAAATATTGTAATGCATAAAAAATGAAATTAGGGAAGCATTCCTCCATGTGTGATGTAAAAAAAATCCTCCTTGCCTTTTGCTGGCATGTCTGAAAGTTTGATTATTGGTAGTATAATATAATGCAACAGTTTTTTTTGGCAATCTGATTTTCTTTTGGGAAGTCATGCATACTAATAAAAGCAGAAAAGAAACAGGGGAAAATGAAGAATCACATTCATCATCACATGACGAGTTATCACCGTCGCTTCATACCTAACACTTTACGTAAAACCTGTCATGATCTGCAGATTAGCAGAATCAGCAAAATCATCAACAACATGTGGATGGCACACCATATCATTTTCTTTTCATTCTATTCTGACCAACTAGCAATTTCTCATATTGCTGGGTCAGTCAAAGAATTAATCGAAATCTGCAGTGTTGAAACATTTCATAAAGAAATTCTCTCCTCCCTTACCTTTAATCCGAAGTATGGTATAGAAAGAAGGTTTGATCAATGCTTCGTATTTTGTGTAACAAATATTTCTATTTTATATTGCTAGTAACAGTAAGCAAATGAAAACTGCATTTTGTAAAAACCTTAAAGATTTATACGTATTATGATCCTATACTGTATAAGTTAAGCTGTGTACGTTTTTACTTTGCTTATGATAATAAAAAACCAGATTAAATGTCATAATTGATGGAGTTTTTTATGCAGCAACCACAAACAATTATTTTGCAGGGTGGTTGTTGGTGTTTCGAAAGGTAAGATTTGTTTTTTTACGTAAAACTAAACTAATTTAAATTGAAGCTGCCTTCACGTTCTCAAAATTGCTCTTAGAGAATCTTCTGGAGGAATGGAAGCAGTAGTTAGTATGTAGGTAAATGTAATGAGGGGTAAATAAAACCCGTTGTTAACACCTAAGCTCATCCTCACATGACTAATGAGATAATTGCATTCCTCGTTTAAAGGTTGAATTAAAAATGTATTTTCCTCTCTTATTTGCCCAAATTTTAAATTCAGTCACGATGATGATAGAAAAACTACTTTTCATTTGCGAAAGTGAAGGTTTTATGACGCGATTATAAGCGCATTTACAACCATCTATTTGTACAAATATGAGCGGGTTGCGAAAGTATCTCTCTCAGGTTGGGGTTGGAGAAATTAGTATAAAAAATATACTAAATAAAACTAAATTAACAACCTTGATATTTTATGGATTAAAAACTCAAAATTTAAAACATTAAGCAGCAGTACCTAGTTTTTAAAAATGGTTAGTAAAACTTTTTTTTATTAAAGTTATCCACGCCAAATAAATTATGGTTGAAGTATACAAATCTGTACAATGTACAAAGCAGCAAGGATTTATTTGAAATTAAAGTTTGTTTGCGGTTAACCAACATAACCATTCGAGTTCGAGCCAATCAACCTTCTTTGTAATCCTTTTTAAAACTGCGACACATTAAGGAACTCATTTATTTTTACAGGAAGTCTGTTTTTGTATATACCCTTAACCTTCTACACTGTGGTGCAAAGTACAAATCTACTGTACGAGGAATTTTTGTTTAGAATGCAATTGATTAGAAGGACTTTCCTTCCTTTTTATACAAAATTAAGAGGCATTGGCTCAAGTATCTTTAGGAAGCAATAAACACGAAGTGAGCAAAAAATAAAAAATTCCAACCATCCATTTCAATTCTTTAACAAATAGACGATAAAAAATGGAAATATTATTATTATTTGGTTGTAAATTTTTATCAAATATTACAGTAATTCTTCACGTTTGTACTTCACGATTTATAAATTTGGTACATCCAATGTAAACTACTTGAATGGTATGATAATAATATGATGCTGTTACAACGGGCATAATGCAACCTTTACCTGAACCTATAAGCGCCAGACTTGCCATTTTGGTACGCTATATATACACAAAAGCACCATATTCATCTGCTATACATAATAAGTATTAATACTTTGGTAATAATCAAACGAATATTTTTTTCTAGTTTTTCTTTCAAATAAAAAAGGACATCGATGTTTTATTTCTCTCTATTTTTTTTCTAGTAGAACGGAGTTTAACCAAATAATTTCTTACTTCCTCGTTTTCATGTATCATTCGTCGTGATGCTTTTAACGCTACACTTGTCTCTGAGGCGGCTGTGTAGATTAATGTAATCCCAGAATACAGCCCACCATCAGCATCGCATGAGTTGATAAGAGTAAAGATGGGAATACAAAAAGAGCAGAGAAAAATTTACCAGTGGTAGCATAAAAAGTGAGATCTAGTCCAGCGTCATACCAGCATAAAACTATTTTCATGGACAAGAGGGAATGTAAAGAGAAAAGTTGGAAGAGAAAAAGAAGAAAACACACGAAAATGAAATAATTCGGGTTGTTGCTGTAAAAAGAAAAGGAAGGAAAGGCAAATAATATCATATCGTACCGTATCGCATCGCATCCTTTTCTTCAAATACATAAGTAGTAGAGAAATAAAGAGGAGAGAAAAGGGATTTAGAAAAGACACCAAAAAGCGAATCCTTTGCTCAACCAAGTGAAATAAATCCACCATATCCTTAGCATGAAGAGTTTCTCTATCTGAAGAGAGCAGTGCCATGCAATGTGAGTTTTCCTTTTATTACTCAAAGCACAACAGTCATCCTGGTAAAAAAAGAAAGCAACGCAATAGGGTGGCAACGGCAAGTATCCTTCGTACAGATAAGAAGAGGATTATAATACAATAAATACTTATGTGTGTGTATATGTATTAGTGCAATGCCGCCGTACTGATCAATCAATACTTAAAACAATCGAGAAATCAGAAGACCTTCATATCTTTCAGACCTTTGAATTCCGATAGTATCTACCAGTCTTAGGACAAAACATATTTGTATAAAGAGAGAATTTCCCTTTAACAGAAGTAAACATTTCAATTTCAATATTGTGTAACGCGTGACGACAATAATCAATATTCTTTGATTTCGTATAGTAAGCACCATCAGATCAACAAATTCATCACCCTAGTTACGAATTCTAATTCGGTAACATCCCATTCGCTGAGCGTCTTTATAATGATGCCGCTGAAAATATAACTATTTATTGATTTTTGATTTAGATTCCTTCATATACTAACCGTTTATTATCTTGTTTCCAAATAAGAATTACCCTGCTGGTTACTTTTAACGACGAATGGATGTCTTTAGTTCAAACAATTTAAAAATTCTAAAATATATTTAGCTCCAACAAGATCGAGAGTTGAGACAAGGAATATCCATAATTCGAAACCCAAGTGCTAGAAGTATAATATTTGTTGTTGAAAAATAGTTAAAGAAAATTATTGCGGCGCGGTAAAGCATAGTGGCGGCAGACTTGGTTGCTGTAGTAGTAGAAATGGTAGCAGTTGCCAGTGAAAACGAAGACAGCTTTCTCCTGGTCATATCGATTACGTAGCAAAGCAAGCGCACACACATTTCATTCCATCTTTGCCATTTCCCTGCTTCTGTTGCTGTTGCCTTCCCTTCTCCTCTTAACTTCGACTTGCTTGCCGTTCTCGACTCTCCAGCAACCCTTTTCTTTATGTACAACAGCGCAGAATGTGTGTGAGAGAGAAAAAGCATCTTTCGTTTCGTTTCTCCTTCTTAGGTTTTAAGTGAGCAATAGAGTAAGTGGAAAGTATGCACACACGCAAGTTTTACCGATGATGATGATGACGATGTTGATCATAGCTGCAAGTAACATTTACACAGTCGCTTTGAAAAAGAAAGCAATGGAGGCGTAAGGAAAGGCAATCCAATCCAGCAGCCAGCGTTAGCCTTTTATTTTTTCCAAGTAGAATTTCTTTCCTTAAAGTAGTTTAGTGAACGTGTGTTCTGCTGCTGCTTCTTGTTCTTCTTCATTGAAAATGGCGAAGAAAAAAAGTAGTAAGACTGGAGAAAAATGAAGAAGAAAAAGAAAAAAACATTTTCAGGAATATGTGGCTAAACGACCAAAATAAAACTTACACATACACACATTTTTTCCCTCCCGCACTCTCCCGCTCTCTCCTTCCTGCTTGTTACCAGTACTACCACATTAGATATATTTACACACAGAGAGAGAGAGAGATAGAGAAAGAAAGAAAGACGGAAAGAAAGAACGGGAGGAAAATACATTTTCGGACTTTTCCTCTTCCTCACACTTAACCTTCTTCTCCCTTTTCCTATTTGCGTAGCTAGTCACTTTGCTTACTTTTTTCCTTCCTTGTTCGTGGTGATAGTGGCGTGTGTTTGCAGTGGGTGTAGGTGTGTGTGTGTATGTGTGTGGCTTTTCTGATTGAAGCACACAAGTTTACTCTCCTATCGCCTCCTTAGAAATGCAACTTTCTCCTTTTCAAAGTTCTCTCTCTCTCTCTCACTTACTCTCACTCCTTATCCATTTACTTTACTCCTCTTCATCGATCTGTGTGTAGATAAAGTTGCCCTTCTTCCTCCACCTCACACTCCCTTTTTCTTCATCTTCTTCGTTTCCCTCTCCTTCTTGAAGGAAAGCGAGTAGCCATAACTTTCTTTATTTTTCAAGTTTTATTTGGTTTGAAGTGGGGAAGAAAATTAGAAGCTGTGTGCTCCTTACATCCTTGTTAACAAGTACATCATCGTCATTATTGAGGGCCACACATGCATTCTTATATGTACTACTAGAAGCGTATAAATACAATGTTTAATCTATAATATTCCACATAATACACAAAATATTTACGATACTAGCCCAAAACATTGATATTAACAACACGCGGTTTACATTTTTCAAAATTGTTTATAACTTGCTGATAATTGATTCATTTGGTGGTTTGGTTTCTTATTAAATCTTTGTCATAATAAAAAACAAAGTTATTATATTCCACCCCGAAAAAATTTGCATATACAATTAACTACTCAACTTTCGTTTTAATATTAAACCAAAAGAATAAAAGTTTTCGTCCAACGGAAGTAATAATAAAGAAAATCAGCCAAGCCGATGATACTTCAAAGAACTTTTTTTTGTATTTATCAATTATATAAATGATATAATTTTAAAGTTTTGTATCATCCGTAGTTTTCTTCTATTATTTTTAAAGCCATAGAAGCCAGATTGCAATAAAGTAGATGAAACATAGTAAGTTGAGTAGCGGCAGCGATGTGTTGGTAAAGTATAAAATCATCATATTAACAACCCAATAGTAGCAAGCAGCAAGAAAACAATAAATTCATTTGATTCTTTTTCTGTGAGTACTTTTCTTGTACTTACCATCTGCCAGCGGTCGCACTTCCTAACAAACGTCTCCATCAACTTGAAAATTATAGAAACTATTACCACGTAAAATCAGTCATATAATGACGATGTATCATGTATTTCTCTTTTTCTCTCCTCCTCGGATGCTTTTTAGCATTTCCTTTATTACTCCCGTCCCGTTCTCCCTTTTACGTAATAATGGAAAACGATTTATTTGTAGAAGTAGTAACGAAAGAGTCGAACTTTAAAAATACAAATAAATAAATGTTTCCCTGTGAGTCACTAAACCCTCACGGACAGCAAGAGCAGAAGCTAAATCAGTGAGAGAGAGAGAGAAAGAGAAAGAAAGAAAAATACAGAAGGATGAAGTTATATTATTTTTCTGCTCCTTGTCATAGTTGATGATGTACGCATAAGAGCTCTAAGCAACAACGACAGTTTTTTATTTCTAGCTTCTGTTTGCTTCTTAAGCAGCATTCTCTCCCTCTCTCACCCATTTTCACTGGAAATTACCTACACCGAAAAAGTTCCATTACATTACACGTTACATTATATTTTCAACATCTATTTCTATACTTATCAAAAATAGCCTTGATTATATGATACCTATTATGTAGATACTTCACATATACGTGCGAGTTACTTATTTTACTACACCAGTTATGCTCATTTCTCATCTTTTTTACACCATCATCACCATCCTTTTACCATCCACTTTTTTTATTTAGGGCCTAACTTCTTTTATTCACTTTACCATTCCATGCATCGGTCGATTTACGTACTTTGCTAATGAGCTATGAAATACTTGTTTTATGATTCTGTCAAAAACAAACATAATTTAAGATGAAAAAACTTTGCTCTGTATTAAAAAAGTCAGTAAGCATGTAGCTGTAACAAAAGTAGCAGTACATAATATAGGAAGTACAATAAAAACAGCTTAATAGAATATCAAAAATGTTCCGCATATTACTATTTCCTTTCATGACTTCATAAGCCTGTGTTGCATATATTTTTACACCTCGACTATGATACGTGCCTAATCATCACATGGAGAAAAGTTGCGTTTGTGTCTGCCTTTTTTGAGTGCGAGAATATAAATAAAAATGAATCGAACAAAGTCGTATAATATTCGTGTTTCCTGGAGAAAACTGTCCCGTCAAATTTTCAAGAGTGTGTCCATCATTTCCCCACATTGCCTGCCACAGCCACATCACAGTCAGCAGAATAAGAAAAGGGAAGCAGCAGCAAATATTTATGTTTGTATTAATATTGAAATGTAAAAAAAGAAGAACCTGACTAGCATAAGTAATGAATCTTTTATTTAACAGCAACAGCAAGTGGATTCATGAAATAAGACATAATTAATCAGAATGTAAAGTAAGTCTTTTACAAACAACAAAAACAAAACTACTCGCCGCTCGCTCAAATATGTACCGCTTTTTGATTAATATTTTAAAATTCAATTGTAAACTGATTGGTCTACCACAGAAAATTATTACATCATTTAAAAGGTAAAAAATAAAAAAAGTGAAAATAAATGGGAGTATGAAGGTGTTGTTGAAGTAAAAAAACAGACAATATACTGCAAAAACTAAATTTATAATAAAAATATAACAACAACTTCAGCAATAAATGTTTGTATTGTCAAAGTTCGTAGTAGGTTTTTTGACTTGTATAAAAATCTGCCCCTGTAATTATAACCATTTTGCGGTACTCTTAAAAACACTTTCAAACAGAAATTGAGGCGTCAATTTCACGCATGATGGCAAGGAATTCATTCCACTTCGCTTTCCTACAAAGAAAGCATTAATAATGGCAGGAAAATTGCAATATTCTACAGAAAAGGAGCAGAGGAGTATTAATAATTCCCTACCGCCGTATGACCGACATCATTCATCAGATCCATTCATTCAACCCATTCTCTATAATAATACTCATTCTCATCATCATCATCATCTCCTGCTGCTATTGATATTCAGCTCAAAGTCAACATTTATATATCAACTCATCATCGTTAATAATCCGAATCACTCCACGCTACATGCTGAGCTTGCTTTCCCACCTTTTCAAACATTTTCCCCTAAAGAACCGTTCAACAAAGGCAAATGCAGTGCTATATTAAAAGTAAAGTCAACTTATAAATTTTTGGTTTGATGCTTCTTCGTTCGTGTCAATACTTTCACCGGTGGCTTACCATGCACATTTAAAAATATTAGAATATTTACGTATTGTTGCTTACCTTTTAATAACCATGTCCACAATTACTAGTGCGCTAGTATATAATATTATTTATATATTATTTAAATGATTTTTTGCATGCATTTTGCATGATGGTATTGTTCGAATTTATCCACCTTTTGACTGAAACCTGAACACGTTTTTCTTATTTGCTTGAAAAAAAAAGAGATATTCCCAGGAAGAGCTTTTGTGCAAAGAACTTTTTTCATGATTTATAGGTATTACTACAGCCTGACTACCACCACCGCTTTCAGTCTTTGATACTTCAGTCTGCATTCTGCATCCTCCTAAATGGAAAGCTCTTGAGCATCATCATCGCTATTCACCACACCACCACCGTCTGTAATGGTGCGTACGGAGCTACATCATCATCAATTGCAACTCAAGCCAGGCCCCTCTAGCCGCTGACGGAAAAGATTTTATTCTTTAGCTTCTTGTGGTTATCTCTCTCCACCTTACCGTCGTTATTCTTGCGTTTCTCCACTAATGATGATCATCATGGCGAATAGCAAGAGAATCCTCTCAAACTTTCTTCTGAATGGGAGGGAAGAAAGAATTCATTATGCGTTTTAAAGTGCTATGCATTGATATTAATAATAAAATATTACGTAAAAGTAAAAGTCTTGCCATCGTCGTTAGATGCATTGCATAAGTTTTTTACTTAAACTTTAAAATAATGATGAGAATATTATTACCAGATATAAATAAAATGAGAATAAGCTCTTTCGATTTTAAACTTTTTTCACGGTTTTGAAAAGTGAAACTTTATTTTTCAAGTTTTGATTGCCCTTTTCAATTCAATTATATTTTAGATACAAATGCTGCTCGAACCAAGTAGTAGTAGTAGTAACACGTCATTTATCTGTAGGTAGGGCGAGCTTCTTTGTATGGCGATTTACATTGTTTCTTGTATTGTATCTATAGTTTAATGTATAATATCATTATTATTATTATTTTGCAGTTTTTTTCTTATTATGCTTTTGGGTAAACAATTACAATATTGGTTGTACAGAGTAAGTAAACCAGTAGTATAATAGTAGTAGGACATGATTTAAGCTTGTTTATCATACATCGTACATAAAACATTTAAAAAGGTAATATCAATTAATTTATGCAATTATACAACCTCAGCACTATTTTTCTATATAAGTAGTAATACGTTATATAATATATTATGTCGTTTTTACGTTAATAGTAATAATAATAGTAGTAGGAGTAATAGGTAACTAGTTCACTGCATTATTGAATTAATGCAACAATAATAATTTATTATTATAACATCAACTCAGCAATTATTATCAATAATTAATTAATTGATAATCATAATAATATATAAATACTACCAAATGTTACTCTAGAGTATTTCTCTAGCTATGCACGCTAACAACAACCGTACAATTTGATTACTCGTTTTTTTACTTAATTACTTTTAAAGTTAAATAGGTAAATCTTTTTTATACGTACTTTTACTACGTAACGTTCAAACAATTGATAGAGCTATATGCATAATAAATGTTCATCTTCTGTTGATGCAAGAGTTGTTGATGGCGCATATTTTTCTTTCTACCTTCTTTCTCTTTTACTGTAAAACTGTAGCAGCACTACTCAATCGTCGGCAGTAGCAATGACGGTAGCAACAACAGCAATCCTCCATAAAGTGTCTATATAGTAATTTGAATAGCAATAGCATAAAAGTTTTTTAAAAATGCAAAAAAAATTTTTCATTCCAAACAAAATCTGACTCTTATGACTTTCCTAGTAATACGCTGAGGCCTTTTTTCTATTAAAGCCAATAATGAAACAATATGGTATCAATATATTATGTAATCAGATGAATCAATGCATGCCATCAATATCAATTTGGAATTATAGATTTAGGGAAAAATTCTTGAAATTCGTTTTATAAATTTTAGTTTACTGTCGCCACAGTCACTACACAAAAGTTTGCTGATGCCGTTATTAAGTTATTAAAACTGAGACATGTTAATTACTACGCGTATGTCACCACTTTTTACCAAACTATTATTATGAAGATGTACGTATGCATTTTAAGCAAAATTAATAAATAGGCAAGGAACATAGGGCAGATTGAGTTAGTTTTAGTTGCTTTAAATGACTTAGTATTTATACTTTAACATTCTTCTACACGCAGAAACTCGAAATAATAATGATGATGATACAACCAAAGTCGACGATTATTAATTAATTCGCCGTTTGTTTTATTTACTAAAGACTACCTAACTAGAAACGTTACTTAATGCTATTAAATATCTAACTGTAAGTAAATTCTAAACCTACACGAATGACTTAACTGATGATGTTGATAAATGTTGACGAAGTTTATTATGATGATAAGCAATGTAGTAAGTGTATATATATCAACAAAAAATTATCTATTAGTTTACTATTGGCTAATTGACTTTTGTTTTGTAGCGATCGATCATCCAGGATGAGGGTCACCAACCTTAATAATACTTTTTATAGCTTACCGCGATACAGAATAATATCTAGTTAATTTTTTATATAGCATGTGTAAAAATGTGGTGATTAAATTCAGTTGTATGTAAACTGCGCGGCCGACAACTACAACAACAACAACAACATCAATAACAACGACAACATTTTAATAAATAAAGCTCAAAAGTGCGACTCCAACCTTCCACCACCATCAACGTACTAACTTCTATCTTTGTATTTGTTTTAATTACTAATTGAAAAATTCATTTGTAGCAAATATGTAGTTGCGTTAAAAAAACGGAAATCCTTCCATGTCTAATAATCTTGTAGGATCCTAACTGCCCTATAATGGTAGATTATTTGTTAATTCTTTTTACGAAAGATTTTTAATTATTAGTAGGACTCGATCTGTCTTTGTTACTTGCATATTATTCAATACTTCTAACAAGAATTTACTTTGCTTAAAGATTATTGTATAATTTAATTTAGCCTTTACTTTCTTCCTCTACAGTAATAAAGTCCCATAGTAAGAAGATAGAGAAAATGCATGAAAAGTTTTGGTTTGCAAACTATTATGAATTTATCATGAATGTAATATTAAAACAATTACCACGCATTTCAAGCACTTGCCAAAATGCACTCAATTATATAATGATCTTGCCATCAACACCACCATGATGCAAAAAATGAAACGCATTTTCCTAAATGTTTTTACGTTAGCGTGATTCAGTTACTTGACTTTCATTATAATATGTATTCATATTTTGTTGTATTAGTAGTAGTTTAGCCTCTTATGTTGAGAGGGAGTTTGGTTCAGACTAATTTCTCATTAAGTGTATGCATATAAATTACTTAAATATATGAACTACTAACGAGTATCTTTTGCACAAATTTGTAGAAAAACACGGGGTTGATTGCGTTAAAAGTAATGTTGAGTAGCCAAAGAAGTAGAGTAAGGAATGAATTTTAAAACCAAATTAAGACAAAATTACTTCAATTTCTTACAAACAATATGATATTCTAGAAATGCATCTAAATCAAATATGTTTTACTAATTGAATGAAACAATGAGGATTTAAAATGTTTTTGAAGGCTTTTCCTATTTAATGGATGATAAGCAATATAAAATGAAGATGGAACAGTTTTTTTAAATGTTAAGAATGGTAGTGTGCTACTTCCCTGGCTGATATATTAAATTAAAGTAAAGTAGAAATTATCAAATGTATTATGTATGTTATGTAGGTATATTCTTAATTAGGAAAAGGAACTACTAGAAATGAAAGTAACAACTACTTATCTACGCTTTCGCTTTTGATCATGTCAGGCTTAATATCGAGACCATTTACCATTTTTTCGATGGACTTCAGTTCGGAAGGGTGTTGGGGCTGTTGCTGTGTCGGTGTTTGTTGAGTTGGTTGAGTCGGAGTCTGGCCAGGGAGACAAGAAGAGAGAAGAGATGACATTCGGTGAGGATGTGATGCGGGTGATAACACATTAGTGGATTCTACAGCCGTTGTAGGTTCAACTGCTGTAGGACGAGGTGAATGCTTTGGGCTTGTGTGACTTGAAGGTGTGACCGTTTCAAAGGCAGAGAGGCTGCCTCCTCCTAAAACACTCGTCGATGTGGAACTGAGTGAAGACGTCGAAGATGAGGAGGCTGTTGCAGGTGGGATCAACGGGTATGGCAGAAACCGATGTGCTTTCAGTCGTTCTGATAGCATAGCTGCAATCACAAAGACGTTAATCAGCTACCACCATTCAACAATTTTTTAGAAAGTTTTTTTTTAGTTTTTTAGGCAAGGGTATTTTTCACACACGCACACACTCAGTCATTTTTTGCCAATCACTCTTATTTATAAACATCATTCACATTTCCTTTCTCTTCAATGAATTTGCAACAGCAGAAAAGGATGATGGAGTAGAAGAAATACTATTTGGAATAGTATATTTACCGGGTCCTATTGACGAAGGAAGTGAGACTGAGGGAGCAGCAAGGGGGTAGGCGCCGTGAAATAGCTGCTGCTGGAGAAGGTGGTTGAACAGGAGTGACGGTGGGAGAGAGGCTGCCGTTGCATGTTGAGCCCCTGGGCCAAACAAGGGCATTCCGAGAGTTGGAGGTGGGCCCAGAGGAGGAAGGCCAGCAGCCCCAGAATACAGATTCGGAGGGTAAAGGTAGGGCAACATCGGTGGCTGCAATGGAGGTCCCAGAGAAATATTTGGACTAGGATGATCTAGGTCACGTGCTGTTGGACGAAACGCCCCTCCACTCTCTGATCCACTGTCACTGATGTCCCTGTCGCTATCATCTCTTCTCTGATTCTCATTTAAACCATAATCTGCAAAAAAAACACAATAAACCCATTCTATTATTATATGTATAGCAAATCCATTTCAATCTTTCCTTTGCTTGGCATATCTTAATTTGCTGTGGTGACATTGACACGTTCCATTTTTAGACTTGTAACAACACCATCTCCTTATCAAT
>JAHZNJ010000404.1:0-14651 GCA_027744475.1 Lepidocyrtus cf. sotoi NNG-2020
CCGCTTCATGACTTTTTGTTTCCTTCAACAACTTACACTTTACACTGCGCATCCCTTCTACTTCCTCATTATCAATGAATGAATGAAGGAAAGAAGCAAAAATAGTGATAAAGCTTCTATTTCCTATATTGAATAAAATGAACAAGAAATTGTGTTTTATTTATTGTCAATTGTGCACAACAACATGTATGCTGATTTTCGTTTGTTCAGATCCAAAATTAATTGAAAAATATATCATATTAAATTTACGAGAGACGACAAATCTGCGTGTAAGAAACAATCATTTTTCCAAAAACATATTTAACGGGCTCAAAATATAAAATATAAGATCCTGTAAAAAAACTATTTAAATGATTCGTGGAGAGTTTATAATATTATTAGTGTGTACTACCGTTACATTAACGATTAGTGGAGAATCGAGCGACGAAGAATCATTTTACGAAATTTTAAAGGAGCAATTCGTACAGTTTTTGCAGCATTTGTAGCCCGCAACACTTTGTACAATGATAATGCACAGATAAAACTGATGTGATGATGTAAATGATGAAACGAAAAAGAACCCAATAATACAAAATATATATATTGTATTTTATTACAAACTATAAAATCCTCCTCTTCTCTGTGGTAGTGTAGCAATAGTGTAGCATATATACATAGTAGTAGCGGAAGAAGTGAGAAAATCATAATAATCACTATTCTGACCTTTTCAACAATTCCTATCTCATCCGTTTCTCTGGTCAGCAGCAGAACTTTCATTTTCACAAAAAAGTAAAATAACTTTACAAAAATAAAATTTTTACATTTCTACTTTTTACGACAATTTCCTATTCTTTCAGCATAAGGAGATGGGAATGTAGTAAAATTCTTTGACGGAAGGTTTAGTAAAGCCTCGAAAACACGAAACAGTATGAATTATCGCAGAAGATAAGTTCAATTCTTCAATAAAAACCAGATTTTTTATTGGAGGAAGAGGAATGATGATTTCAGTTTCGTTTCCATTTTTGTACATGCAGACAATTTACTCCTATGCAGAAAATTGCTCTTCTACTAAACATAATATTTTAGTCTGTTCTTTTCTGACTTTCTGTAGTATTTTTGTATGTTTCAAGGAAAAGAGCGGACCAAGATTTATTCCTTGTTTTTCATAGTTTAATTGACCTTCTCTGTCAAAACTTGGTGAAGAAAGTGAACTCTAAAAAATCTGGTGGGCTCAAATCCTTTTGTCAATAATTCATGTCCAGTTTGATATGATTTTATTCACTTCTTTTCAAAACCAGCAGAACAATTCATACTTACATCAGAGACCGCAAGTGATACGTTGTCTAATGTGTTGAAGATTACTTTTCGTGATTTTACCTGCTCACAAGCAGTAACGAATTTACATGCAATGAAGGATCAACCACAACTTTAGTTTGACATTTGGCTTTTTTCTTTCTCCGCGCATACCTCTTTTGCTTCATTTCGTGAGAAGAAAGTAAATGCAGTTGTACACTAAAGTGAGAGACGAGGGAATCATTTCATACAAATTGCTCAATACTTAACCCTATCCCTAGATCATTTTTATATTGAAGAAGCAAAAATAATTTGCATAAATGCCTTTCAACGAGGTTTCCTACATAGATTGGCTAATATCATTTCATCATCGTTACATACGATCGTGAGTGAAAAAAGAAGAGGTAATTTATAAATTCATTAAAGTTTTTTAGCCTGTCATATCCATCGTTTTCTCATACCATAGACGTCGCAAAAATAACTGCATAGTATCATAATGACTCACAGTAAATAGATTTATCATGGTCACTTTCATTATATTGTAATCACTATATTATTGTAGCTACATAAAAATTGCGTTTCGTGTCATTACAAAATGATATTTCGTAGGTATTAATCTTTACAATCATCATCAAAGCAATAATAAGGCATAAGGCGAAAGGTAAGGAGTGAAGATGACGATAATGATGGCGAAGATCTTTACAATATGATAATTTTGTTCTTGAAAAAAGAGGCGAATTCCCACAATGAAGTGTTTTTGTTATACCTGTCACGAAAATGTACAGATGAGCTATGTACGCTGTAAATCATTCTAAAATCTTCTTAAACCTCGACAAAAAAGTTATATTTTTGGGAATAGTGCCATGTGGAAAGCATATTTTATCCAGGAAACTTCAAAACTGTAAGTAAAATCCTTCGCAAAATAAAAAATACACATAATTTACAAAAGAAACCGTTTTCAATTTCACGACTGCTTAAAAATTCCCGAATTGCAATCTTGTAATCAAAAGCGAAAAGAAATACAAAAGCAAAAATATACAAACCTTAAAAAGAAAAAGTACAAACATATCTGCCAAAGCAAGACAAGATACATATTATTATGACCTTTCACATAGATCATGCTGATGGTGATGATAATCTCCTTTTTCTTCTTCTCATGACCATGTAATGTTGTGTGTCATGTCGTATTTTATAGCTTCAAGGCGAATAAAAGAAAACAATGGCAAGGTAAATCCGATTCAAATGATGTTTGCTCATGTTTATGAATGTGTGAAACTTTTGGAGAAAATTTAGTATGATACATTTTGTATGTGACATGTTACAATGTCGGTGTCAATCTATCTTGCCTTCAACGTCCACTAAACTTATATTTAAAATTTCAAAAAAGTAATAATATCAGATGCAATATATTCCAACATTGTAATTCTCTAATAAGATTCATCATGAATTGCTAAAAATTTTCCAAAAATGCGTTATAGATGGTCCTATTTTCATTAAAAAGAGCGTGGTTAAATTTTTTTCTCAATGTTTACTTTTTCCTTTACTATAAGTGACTCTGCTATGCGGTTTCTTTCGTAAAACAAACTGTTTTTCTTAAGTGAATTCCTGCAGAGTTCTTTTATTACGAAGCCAACGCTCTTTCTTAAAGCGTCATATCGTCTGGTACGACAAAGTAAAGTTGAAGAAGAAGTAGCAGAAAGAAAGTGGAAGTGAAATGATCGAGACAAATTACAAGCTCACCCTTAGAACTCAGCCCCGCCAACATACATAACATAACATAATAAGAACCTCTCATATCATCCATCCATCTCTTTCCTTTTCTCGTATTTCTTTCTTCAGAGTGAGAGCGAGCTTCTTCGTGCGTTGCGTGCCATGCCTCGCCATGCCACCTACACTGATCCTTTTTACTCACTTTATTCCATGTAACCGTAATTTTAGCGACTTTGTGACTGGAACTGACTTAAAGAAAGTTGGAAAGACAGGAAAAAGACAAGCTCAATATTTTCTAAGCTGTGTTAAAGCTAAAACGAGACTTGTTTCTGTTCACTCGCAAAAATTCTGAGAGGATATTTGGAGTTGAGACATTTTAATCCGGTTTAATCTCACTTCAGTTCAAGATAAAGAAGTTTTTGGTGAATATTTTTACGCAATTTGGTACTCTAGTTAAACTTGAATAATATGGCATTGTATAAAAAATTAAAAAGAGTTTTACTTACATTCCACGTCAATTATAATCCTGAAAGAAAGAAAAGAGTCAAGAATGTGATTAGATCAAAATTTTAGCATGAAAATTTATGAATTTTCTAAGTTTATTAATGTTTAATTAAAATTAACATTAAGAAATGATTCTCTTCCATTTTCCGTACGTACCTTTTAGTCCATTCTATTTAAGATTAAATCTTTTTAGCTGTATTAAAATTAGGTCATGTTCTAATTGTGTGCGTAAAATGGTTATCATAAACTTAAAAGTAATTTATATTTCATAACAAACTTAACTAAAGTAGAAGGGTAATAGGTCATTTTCGTTGTTTCATATTACCTATGTGCCTTTATCGAAATACAGAAAGTAAAAAAGTCTAACGATTAAAAAAAGAAGACGTGCGACAGCGATTGCAATACTTTATGTGATTTTAACAAAAAAATAAATTTTAATTTAAAATTGCTTCTTCTTTGTTCTTTTCTCGTGATTTAATCCATTTTCATCGGGAAATGTAAGAAAGGGAGAGAATGGCTAAGCAGCAGCAATAAAGCAGCAATGGCGTATGTGCAGTAGCAAAAGAGAATTAAAAGCGAAAGATGAGTGCAAAAAAACTTAAGCAAAGTTATTACTTCAGACTCAAACAGAAGAAAGATTCATTCATTCAGTTTTGTCCTTCTCCTTCGCTGTTTGACTACAGGCTAGGCTTTCTTCACTTTATGAAACAAACAAAAAAAAACGGAACAAAAATTTGAGTTTGAGCAATTGTTTTTTCTTCCATTCTATTCTGAATTCTGCAGCCAAAATCTATTTACAAAAACCAAAATAGCCTTAGAAAGCCATTTGCCTAGAATGCAGCAAATTATGTTACGATGATCATGTTGATAATGATGATAATGACGGAGATGGGGACTTTGTGAAGTATGAAATCGCAATAAAATCTCAACTATTTTATTTTAAAAATAAGAAGAAGCAGGAATCTAACGAAAATAATTTTTATTTTTGGATTTTATATTAAGTATAGACATAGACTGGATATAATTGGTAATTTATACGATTCTAGTTCCAATTCTGCAGAATCCCCGTATTTTCCTGGTTGATAGTTTGCTTATAAACTTAGATTTTTGGGTGAAACGCATTTTCATTTTCTTTGTTCCTGTTCCAGTAAATTAGTGCAAATTAGTTGACTTTACGACTACAAATTTTTGTGTGAAATATTTACGATTGTGAATTGTCAGATTCTTTGTAATTCAAATATATTGCATTATAAACCCAGATTTGTATCTTTATTACAAGATTTTACGTAATTCAGTAATTTTATTTTTAGACGAGAATTACAAGCAGAAATCGGTATGCTGCTATGAAAGTTTTTTTAAATTAGTAATTAATTACATAATAAGTAATTAATAAGCTCGGTTTTTTTGTTAATTTCTTCATCATCATACTCACCTAATTAAAGCTATGTGAAAATACATGCACAGATACATGGCCCATGTATTTTATTAATTAAAATTTCCATTGCGGGGCAGTTTGAGATCCACCCAGAACGTAATAAGTTTTTTGCTAAACACTTTTCCATCATCTTCACATCCAAAACCTTTCCCAAACCTTTAGATTAGATAATCCATTGAAATTCGATGATTTCCTGTTCAGAAGAGAAATAAAAGAAGAGCTAGAACATTAAATAATTGTTAAGTAAACTACTAAAATTAAAATTTTCCATGTTTATTTCTACTCCTACCCATACTTCCTTAATTGGTCCGGCTTTAATATGCTTTTATGTATCCCCTACTTTTTTTTACACTTTCCGTGTTTACTCACATTATTCTTAGCAAAACCTTGACCAGAGCCAGAGCTTGACCTTCCCTATCGAAATATCGCAATAGAGGAGAGCCTTCATCAACATTTAGTAAAAAGATTCGTATCGAAAAAGCTTTGCATCTCATCCGTGCGTGTGGCAAAATATCTTCAACCAGAAAAGAAAAAATATCTATTTCAACTTTCAACAAAGGAAAAATGGAAATGAAATCCGTCCTCTTCACCGTGCTTCTCATTCTTCATGTCAGATAATTTCGAGTTTAGTTACGATAAATCTTCCTTGTAGGAGTGGATTACCGATGCCAGAAAGATGGTTGCAACAATTTACTCCTTGGTTTCCTTATTTATACAAATAACAAACAGAGATGTTGACTTCTCTCTCAGACAATTCACAAGCTAAAAATCGTAACAAAATGAAGAAGGAAAGGTAAAGAAATTGTGTTGTTTGAAAAATATGGCACGTTTAATTAATAAATAGCTGTAACAATTAAAGTCCAGTGCTTCTGCATCATGATCTGCAGGAAAAACTTCCATCTTCGATGGAAATGACCAAGACTGCAAAAGCTATTTTATTCACAGCGCTTAACTAATATTGTGTATTCAGCCTAACGTAAATGATTGAATTATAATATATCGTTCATGCTCTGGATTTGATCATGATTGATATTGATATTTTGATAAACTGCTGCTGGATGCTTGCTAATCGTTCTTCTAAAATCCACACAATTAATGGAACACTCCATTGTTAATTAGACCTTTGCGCATAATAGAAATTTTCTTTTCAGAATACCTAAGTAGAACGTAAAAATAAAAATTCATTCATTCGAGAAAATAAATCCTTTGAAGAATAAAAACCATAATCATAAAATTATCATCTGTGAATTTTTGCTACTATAGGCAAACGGCAACAGTAAATGCTCCTTGTTTCTCAAATGAATGAATTAATTACAACTAAATTAATATAATTTGTACTTTTAGTACTTGACTATCTTAACCCACCTTATACCTATCTTCTAACGTGGTAGCATCAAATCACGTTTAACTTTTCCATTAGAAAAGTTTATTTTACTGAAATGCGTAGGTATATTTGGTTTTGATTATTATTACAAACTATTAAGTGATCATAAACAATATTTTCGCAGTTTCCGTATGTGTAGAAGGGATTTCTTCTGCTGACTTCTCTCTCTCAGAGATTTCACCAGCCCTAAGGATGGCTCGGTTGTGCAGTTAAGCTTCTTTGCAAGGCGCTTTGCTCCTGCTGCTGGGTCGCTGGTGAAGTCCCGTGCGTTCCACGCGCAGGCTTTTTCCAGTCCGAACTTCGTGATTGCTTTCCGAGAACTTGACTTTGGGAATTTAATCCTTGATTTAGGGCTTCGATGCTTTTGCCAGTGTTTACAAATCCCCGGAAATGTACAAATCTGACGTTAGTTAATCATAAAAATATTAATTATAATTATTTTGGAATAAAATTGTACCAAACGAGTTAAGCCAATAATTCCCCGCCACAAACAGAGCACCTCTACCCTGCAGAAGGTACTCATGTCAGATTTACTGCACAAATTACTCCTTCTATTCATAAAATGACCTCACATGAATCCAGACCATTGCCGGCAGTAGGCTTTCCTTTCAATCTTTGTTCACTTAGAGGAGCATATTATACGAGCTGTTGGAGGCAACTGTCTTTACTTTATCCTACTCCATCTATTTTCTTGAAGAGATTTAGGTTTTAATAATAATTGTATTGGGCGCATAATTTGATGCTTTGGTGTGGCAAAGGAACAAAAAACAATAACAAACAAAATAATTAATTTAACTGAAAATGTGTTCAAGCCCTGCAACAGGGAGTTGCTCATGAGTAATGCTAATTATTAAAAGCGAAGAAAACCTTTCCTTCTCCCCTCATATTTCACATCCTACCTTTAAAATTCTAGATCTTCAAGACTTCTTTCTATATTTGAGGCGCAGCAGTAACAAAGTCATTGCAGATTTTTATTACAGAGAAAGAGAATTGAATTGAAGGTAAAAAAACAAAAAGTTTTGCTGACATTTTAAAGGCAAGTTTGCTACATCTGCAGATGAATAAAATGATGCGATGCCGGTACTACTTTTAATCCGAAACAACAGCAAATCAAATGCAAAGGTGGATACTTGCAGTTTAGGGTAAAGTGCTAATGGTAAAGTATTGATGAACATTGATCAGAAAAAATGATGACTTTGTAAATGATAATGCAGTAGAAAGGACAAAAAAATGCGATGCGGGTGGATGAAAAATTGAGCAAATTTGAATTTCAATTTTTAATTACGTTTTACTACCCACTCCAAAATATTAATCCTTTTCGTTGTCATTTCTTATTTTTGTCAATTCTGATTCTACTCTTTACTAGACTTCAGGTCCCTACTTAACTGCAACGATAAAAAATAATTTTGTCAAAATAAATTTATTTCTAGTAGAAAGATGTTTGTATGTAGATCATAATGACGGAAAAATTGTAAATGAAGAAATAAATTTAAAAGAATAAACTTGATTTGATTTTGATATTTCAGAGATGATTACTGCTTCTTGTTTATTATTCCTAAACTTCTGTATAGGATGTTTTCCACACACATGGAGCTTTTTTATATTAAGTTACCAATGTATACTGGGAATGTTTTTTTAGAATAGGTAAAACGAATGCGAACCCGAGAAGAATCTATCATCTTTGAAATACTAAATTAAATGCGCCTACATATTTTCGTTTACATCTTCCAAATTACTTTTTAACAAGCACTTTCCAACCAACAGGACTGAGTACGAGAGAATAGTCAAATTTTCAAGTGACTATTCTTTTTACACTGTAAACCCAACAATCTTCATCCACTCCTATTTTTCTGCCTTTTGTTTTTACCCCTTTATAATTTTCGCACCTAAAGAATATAAAATATGCGGCGAGCTTATAACGTAAACAACATTTAATTTTTTAACAAGTTTTATGAGTAAAAGGCAAGCGGATGAGCTAGCAAGCCAAGGATAATGATGACAATGCAATAATGATCACTTTAATGAGTACAAAATGTAATAAAAGAGTTTTATTAAATAACTTGAGCAGATTAGAATCGTCATTTTCGGGGAAGAATGCACAAAATTTATCAGAATAGTTATTGACTGGGAAATTGTAGCGTTTTATCTAGACGACGAAGGAAGCATCTATACACAGAATGTAAAGCAAGTTTCAAAATTTAAGATTAATGTCGTTATTGATTAAGCATTGTGTTGAAATCCATCATCAATTTTCTTCCAATTGATCACCATAATAAATACCGTTTGTAAATAAATACAATGAAGATGGATTTCACATAAAAACTGGAGAGCTTACACAAGTTACCTGACTGACAATATTTTTAGGTGCATAGTTTTCATTTACGTCAAAATTATTCATCGCTACTTTATCAGGGAGTTGTTGCGTTAATTTTTAGGAATACAATGCGATGCAAATTTGACGAAGTTTTTCGATTAATTCTCTCTATTTAAATAATTAACCTAAATAGTTTGATTTGATAATTGAACTAAATTGTAAACACCACAACCCACTGTTGTATCTACTTTGTAACAACTGCTAAATCATTTTACAAAAGTATTCTGTCGCATAAGTGCAGCTTAGCTTATTATCAAGGCAGAAAAATTATCGAAGTTTTACTTTTAGAATTTGAAGCAAGAAAAGGCTCATGACTCAAGGGTGTTATAATTCAGTAAATGTAAGGCCAGTAATTTACTGGCCATGTCCTCTTTCTCGTCGTTTTAAGTGTTTGTCTTTTTATTTATTTATTTATCTGCTGGTTTTTGGGAAGAGTAATCTTTATCTAGATCTGGTTCATGCGCATTTAATTTTTTCATGTAATTATGAAGCGATATAACGCGATTTCGGCAGAAAAATAATCAGACATTTAATCAAGTCTTTCTAATAATTTTTTCTTACTGAAGAAACCTAAATATTGGATTTGATTAACAAAAACAAACTACTCTTTAAGATTAATAAATAATTATAAGCAACAGAAGGTTTAATGATCTATAGGAGTTGCCCTGTAGAGTTATGAAGCAAAAACATTTTGTCGCATAAATTGGAGTTGTATTTTTGCAATAGCAATACAAAATATTTTCTTGGTGAAGAAAACTTTTGATTTCTGAAGAAATTTTTTTTAAACAAATGCGTTCAATTTTCCTTTATCAAAGAATTTTGATAATATGCACGCCTAAAGGTTTTATTGCAATATTTTAGTAATTAGTAATCGTCTTAGATCGAGATTTAATAGGGTGCGTTTTTAACTTGTGCTCTTTGCTACGCATTTAATTTTTTACATAAAGTTCACATTAAGGCTCAATTATTGATTTTGTTTTTATCTGTAATAATTGATCCAAATTTATCCCTTTTCTTCTGCTTTTTTCATAGGTGTTGTGATATAAAATATTCTGAAACGTTGCATGAGAGTAAATTTCTTTTTAAGAAAAAATGGAAAAAGATCTGTTCTGTTTTTGTTTTCTTCTGTACGTATCGTATCTCCCCATGAAAACAATCTTTGCTGATGTCATGTCATCAACTTTTTTTCCATTAAAATAAAAACAATTTACGTGAAGTAAAAATTTACGTGGTTCCCTCCCACCATCTCATCTCATCTTCTCGCTATCTTCGTCACTCTTTTCAGTAGTGAATCGAATGCACCGTTTCTCATTTTCGCTTTCATTTAAATTTAATCTTGGCCCAATGTATAAGGTATCTAATGACTTACTAAATCTGTAGGTTTGTGTGAAGTTTTTTGCAACTTTCAAGTTATGTGTTGAAAAATTCAAGATGTACAATTTTATGTAGTAAAGCTAAGATTACAAAATTACAGAATTATAATACTTACCTACATAAATATGCTTCCTCACTGTTTCCACCACGGCACTCTGTCGCCAATTGTTTCTTCTTGTAGTTTCCCAATATTTTCTTTTCACTCCAGAGCATTTCCTTATTATGCTTTAGAATTAAGCTCGGAATATTGAGAAAATATAAAGCAAACGTTTTGTGGTTGTTTATATGAAACACTGACATGATGAAACGAAATCATTTGCGAGAAATGAGACAAAATGAGCAAAAATTAAAGAGGAAGAATAAGAATCAAGAAAGTGAAGTGGAAACTGAAACATTATATATTTTGTCATTATAAACTGACACTGTAATGTAAACCGTTAGGCCAAATCAACGCATCTATTCCCATTCAGATCAACGAGTGTCAATATTTAAAATTAGTGTCGTTGTCTATACAATATTGTAATAACTTGCTCTAAAATTTTCTACCAATCGCTAATCGATCGCCAAAAATACCCTTGGAAAGGATCACGTCAGTTTCCCATTTTTCTGCTTTCCTTTTTTATTCCATTGTACTTGCAAAAGCAATTTTAATCCAAAGAAATAAGATATAATATACGACTAAATATTTTGCAAAAAAGTTGGAACTGAATCAGTCAGAACAGGAATTTGCTTTCTTTCATGGTTTACTTTACGTATTTCGTTGCGTTGTTTGATTTATTGACAGTCCCTCTTGCTTCCTGCTTTAATTTTTATTATCATAATCACTTAATCAGTATTTTCGCAAACTCGACTCAAAGTTCTCATCTGCAGAAGAATTGACACACTTTTATAATACATAATATCCAATTTGTATTTTTACTAGTCAGAATTCGTAATTTTTAATAGTCAGAGAGAAAGCGACAGAAAAAGTGTCATTCAGATCTAGCTTCAATTGCAATACGTAATTTTCCCTACATCATAGATCGGCGTTGTCATATCATATCGCGTCATCCATCCTGCATAAAAAAAGTTCGCATTAAAAGGAATCGTTATCAATAAGAGATTCTTTTATTTTTTATTGATGGATAATGTTATGACGTGGTGAGAAATCGTTTTGTCTAAAACCTAAATATGAGCGATTTGAGTTGAAGGTTCGTGTTGGGTAGGCTGATTATTATTAGAAGGGTAGTTTATTATCTCTAATTTTGAAGGTATTACATCGTTTCAAGCTTTTCGGACTTTTTAAAAACAAAGCGGCGGTGGTAATTCTGAGGTGATTATAATGCGGTGCAGTGGTGATGGAAGACGTAGAAAGGGAATTGGATCCCTTCCATTTCATAAATTGAGTTCTTAATTCCCCCTACTTTGTAAGTAAAAAATAATTTAGAAGGGGAAAACAAAAGCCATCTTCACTCTCACTCCACTACCTCTAAAAGTTGCTCACGCATTGTTTTTTATTTACACTAACCTAGGGCTATAAAATTTTCGTGTCCGTGTTGTGAAAATAAAGAGACGAACGTACGTAGATATTTTAAACAATCGAGGAAGTAGGGAAAAAAGTATAAAAAACAGGAAATTGGATCGGAGACGCAGATAACGGAAAACAAAAACATGGAGATCCATTTTTAGCTTTTCAGCTTAAAAGTAACTTTCTCATTTGAAGTTTGATGAATGTTAATGTTATATTCTTAAATAAATATGAGATTGTGGGATTTGCTTTTTGATGAAAGGGATGGGATAATATTTATGTTATTGATTTTTGTAGGCAAGTGAAATGAAGGATTGCATTTTAGACTGAAAGGGTAAGATTTTGGATTTGGTGTGCAAGGAAGAATGAAACAAAAAATATCAAAAGAGATAAGAAAACCAACAAATTTTTAAATCTAATGTAAGTTAAACAATTAAGTGGAAATTGCCAAACAAAAAAAACTAAAACCAATTAACCTGTGATAATCCTTATGTAATAATTAGACTGTAACTAATTGTGAAAAGAATTCGTTAGAGTTGGTTAGAGTATTGCCATCTGCAGTAACTGAGACAAAAATGTTTAAAATAGATTTAATACTGACGGTGACGATATATTCTTCACAAACTCAAAATAGTTTTTAAAGTGGTTATTCATAAATTGAACTGTGCCACTGGATTGGAGTCATTCTTCACGTCATCAAACATTATTTTCTAACTCAGTTATTGGAGGTTTAATAGATTGCTAGGAGATAAGTGCATTTTACTAAACTAAAGTAATCAAAATGTGTCAAAATCCAGCTTTTAAATTGTGACTGGTGGTGATCACTTAAAAATATTTTATGTTATTCGTGGAATTTTATCCTTAGTTTATATTTTTTAATAATAAATAAACAGGATATGATTACTTTCAAAACTTGACTTACGTAATCTCTCGATCGTCACAAAGTGTTTGTGCGTTTGTTGGATCTGAAACTGCTAATGGATTCCTTCAGTTAATTTAATGCTCAAATTCCCTTAAATGAAGCCCAGCTCAGTCAATTGTTTTTATAAAATCATCATTGTTAAGCTTCTATAAGATATTTACAAAAGCTTTTCAAAATTGGTGCAAAAAAGCTGAGCTGGTTAAAGTTGATGAGCTGAACAAACTTTTGTCAAATCTACTGCAAAACATTGGTTTTGAGTTTTCGTTATTGTGTCTCTGCAACTAAAACAGTTCATGCTTGAACAAAATTGTTTTCGTATTTCATCTTTGGCATTTCTGGCTTTCCTGTTGATAAATTGTTCAGTAGAGTCTGAAAATCGAGACAAACAAGGTGGAATGTTTATTTTATTCATTCACCGTTCATTCTTCTTAACAATCTGCGGTGTTAATTATAAAAGGAAAATGATAAATTAATTAGGATGATTTGCGCAAGATTGGTGCGGTAACGACGATATTTCTATTTTTAAATAATATGTGCTCCACTTCTGCATAGATCTGCTGTTTTATATTACTCTTTCTCGAAGTGTCTGTCAATTTCAAAGATAAAAGTAAGTAATGTACGTAATGTCATTTTATGCAGTAAACCCAGTAAACTAATTAAAAACATTGTTTGGACTTCGAAAAGTATCGTGAAGGTTTTGAAAGAACTTTTTTTTTATTCTTTAAGCAGGTACTTATTAAATACTGATTCTTTGAAGTGGATGTTGTGAACGAGTGTGCACTACTAGCCGCAGGCAAAAAGAAATTTAGAAGGTAAATAATGCATCGAATGAACTGGAGAATAGTTTTTAGTTAAAATCTGCCTCCAGTCATTTTGCGTTTCCGGTGTCCATTTGCTCACAACAACATCCTCCAATCTAACTTCGGTTTAGCAAACAATATTATAGAACCAAAGTGAAATAAAAACACATAAATTTTTAAAAACCTAATATTTTTAAGAAATTGACTTTTGATTCAATTTAGTAAAATTAATCTATTTTGTCACAATTTGAACTGAATTGTGCCTCGTCCATCTAATAATATACCAAATTTAAAAAATTCTTTCAATTGATTTGTGTCGTAAAATTCATTGTTAAATCATCAAATTGGCATTGATGATTGTCTATAAAATACTTGCAAAATTGTAGGATCTTTGTTATGAAAGCGGAAGCTGGAATTTTGCCTTTGTTTGGAAAAGTAATTGAGTCCATATTTGTTAAACACCAAAAAGTTAAACCAACTATGAAATGACCAGGAGTTAAGACGAGGTCTAAAACACGATAAACCAAATGCCTACAATTTTTCGGGAAGCTCCAGCAAACAAAGATCATTTCCGCTTTAAAGTCAGTCACAAAATAAATCTAATTCATGGAGATTTTCGTTTCAATGGTTTATTATTCAACATTTATTGTACTAGTTAGATCGTTATTGAGTTTAAACTTAAAAACACGATAAAATCAGAAGAAAAAGTTAAAAAAAACTGCAGCAAACTTACTTGTCATCTCCATAAATATTATATTGGTTCACCAGGAGGAGCAGTAATGCTGACCTGATGACCGTGAGTAAAGTAGTAGCAAGGACAAGCAAAACCATGCTTACTTGTTTATTCATGCCAACTTTATTATATTCCTCTCTTTTCTCTTATACAATAAAAGCCGGTATAGATATCAACACTCTGAAACAGAAAAACTGTTGTGTAGCTTTTTTAGTTGATGAATAAACAGAACGAAGACAAACACAACAGAACAGAAGAAAAGAGAAACGAAAGGGTGAATAAAAAGTGGCTTGGTTAACTTCACGATTTTTGTTGATTTCTTCCCCTCGTCTGCGTGCTTGGTTGGGAGTAGTTTGTTACGCAATGCTCCTGCGCTAAGGTGCGGTGCGTTGTTGACTGTTCTGTTCATGATCATGACAAACCTGCAGAGCAGACAAAGTGATTCATTCAGTTGTCTCTGAGCTCTGAAGGTATTCACATCTAATCTTTGTTGAGCTGCTGTTGCTGTTGAAAGTGAGGGTGTTTGCATTTATTTAGTTTTTCTGGCAAAATATTATTTTCTTCTTTAGAAGAAGTGTTCTGGTTTTATGTGGATGAGCAAGTGTGAAAAAATAAGTTTTTGTTGAGCTAAATTTT